>PVJD01002011.1:0-225042 GCA_004026545.1 Mormoops blainvillei
TTCTAGACAAACCTGGAGGCAGCTGCTTGGTACTTAAAAATCAGGCTGTGTTTAATCACTGGGGGAAAATATGTATCAAATGCAGTCTGATCATAGTATTGTCTAAACAGCCCTTGAATTTGTAGAATGACATGTGGCAGGGGTATTTTTAGCTCCTGTTTGTTAGAAGCTGAACAGTTCCGCCCTCCCTTCTCCATATTACACTTCTCACATGATAATTTCTGGTTCTGTTAGCTTCACCTTCCTTGGGGCTGTTCTGTACCCACATCGCGTTCAGCTCTCTCACCTTCCAGAGTTTCGCTCTGTTCCACGGAGGAGGGTGCAGAGGAAACAAAGGTGGCTAAGCCAAATAATTTATCGTTGATTGTTTCTGAGGTAGAGATTCTTCGATTTGTAAGCAATGCTTGTGGGTGTATTTATGTTTCCTGGATGCTTTTCTTTTCTTTTTTCTGCCAGTAAATCCTGTTGGCATTTGAGAAGAAAGAATTTCAGCAACATTTTAACTGATCCCATGGTGAGAGAAAGACCCAGTGTTGGGGCCAACTCAAGACTCATGAAAGGTCTTCTGGGCCCCTCATCCCCAGTACACTTTCGTGTGGTTACCCAGGCTGTACATTTCAAGGAAAGGGCCAGTGCTTGACCTTGTCCACGAAACCAGACATTTCTCTCCTTTGTGGGCCGCGGGAAGGAAGGAAGTCAATGAATTCTTAGTAAATGAATCAACTTCAGAACCAAAGTGTGGGAGTGCAGAGTGTCTTTTCTTTTTTCCTTGTTGTAAGTAGCCCAACTCCCCAATCACAATAGTGTTGTCAAGCACGTCATTAACAAAAATAACCATAGCTCACCACAGCTTGCACGGGTCCAAGTGCTTCCCATGGATGAGCTCTCTTTACCCTTCTATGATGACAGGGTTTCCGGTTTGACAACCAACAGTATCTTCAGACATGGCCAAGTCTCCCCTGGGGGGAGTCACCCACAACTGAGAATCACGGGCATGTTTGGGGTGGGGCGGGGGGGTGGGGAATAAACCAAAAAAGCAGGAGAATGGTAGGGAAAGGAGAAATAAGAATATCGGACTGAAACCCACACAGAGGAAGAGCGAGGTGTGAGAGCACAGAGGGAGAAAGAGATGGGTGGAGCTGGGGGTGAGAAGACTTCGCCTTGGCTCTTGGCAGTACCGTGGAAGTGGCCACGGGCAGCCGGGGCAAGTCTTCGCCTTCCCCGTGCCTTGGTTTTCCGCTCTGTAAAACGGGCTCCTCCAGCAGCAAATGAGGTGTAAAGAGCAAAGAAGTTGTCTGCTGTGGGAGTGCGATGCAGATCAAAGTTACTCTGATTTCTGCTGCACGTATTAGAGCATACGCAGAGTCCGGCCCTAATAGCGCCCCCTTTTAATGACAAAATCATAAGCCTGTAGTTCTGAAGCCTAACAGTATCCCACCCAAGCACAGCGGATGACATTTTAGGTGAAATGTTCAAATGAAAACTATAAATTATTACATCTATATTATAACCCTGCCAACCACACTCAAGCAGGCGTTATTTCTGCTGGACTCAGTCAGATCAATTTGTCTCTCTGTCACGGTCGGCTGGGCAATGAAAAGAGGCAACTCTTGAATTTGCTGCCCCCCCATGAGAATGTGTAGGACAGCGTTATGGCATTCTCATTTACGATCAGAGACCAGTTTGATCGACTAAATACGCATTTGGACATGGTGCCAGGCGAGGCACTGGGGAGGCCAGCCGGAGGAGAAGGATTTTTGTGGAAGGGAAAATAGGTTTGGGATTTCCAGGCCTAGAAGCCTCTGATTTCCCTCCCTCCCTCCCTCCCTCCCTCCCTTCTTTTCTCTGCAGAATTCAGCTGCAGGACCTTCTCGAGCAGTTTGGAAAACACAGCACTAAAATTCTTACTTGGCAAGTAATGCCTATCTGTCCCCGCACTTAGGAGGACAAAAAATAGAATTTTTCTTTATTTTCTTTAAGTCTATTTCAAGCCCTCCTCTCTTGCTTTTGGGGCTCCCTTGAACAACCCCCCAGGGTGGAGAAAAGTTTAGAGGCCCAAAGTCACAGGCTAGGCCCCTGTGGTCACTTGGTCACTCTAGAGGCACATATTGCCCCAGCCAACTCCAGGTCTGCTGCTTCCTTCCCAGCAGCTCTCGATCAGACTGAGATCCTGTGACCATACCTTTCCAGAGGTATGATACTCTCCCACCCACCTGCAGCATGGCCAAGTACCAGAGGCCTGCTGGAAGGCCCCGTCTCAAGGAATCCCTTTATGCCTTGGTGTCATCCCTCTCTCCCCTCTTTGGGTTCTCATGTCCTCTCCTGGTTTGCCAGGTCACCTGGCTAAATCCCATCCACAAGCTATTTGGCCTTTAAAAACAAAGCCGGTGGTGAGGCTACTGTATTTTTGCTGTGTATAAGGCACACGTTTTTGCCCAGATTTTTTGAGGGAAAAATAAGGATGAGCATTATACACAGGTATTGATGATTACTTACCACGGGTATAATAATCCTGTGTATAATGCGCACCAAAACATGGGTGTGCAGTATCCACGGCAAAAGCCCGTATTTCGGAGACCACTCCAGGTTTTACACTCCTGCCCAGATGAGCAAGCCCAGAAATGGCCCTGCTAGAATGGGAGACAAGAAAATGAATACACAGGGAGAAATCCAGACATTAAAACTTCAAAAAAACAGTTCTCCTACATTGTATTTGCTGTCTCCAGGCTCCCTGGCCCACCTGGCCAAGGTTCCACAGCACGGAGAGCCATCCAAGACTGGAGCCAGGAGACGGACCACGCTGGCAGGTAGTAGGTGCTCAGTGTACATTTGCTGAGAGAATGAATGGGTTTTTTTTTTTTGCTAAGCCAAAGGTGTGTGCAGCCTAGTCTTCCATGTTCATGCCCTCAAATCGAAATTCACCCAGGGGGTGAGTGACTAAAGGGATGATTTGGGCTTTGACATTCCCCTCAGCTGCCTTCTTCATGTAATGAAGTCATTTTTGTTCCCCGCTCTGCTGCTCGGTACAAGTTGGGGAAGCTGCTCAGCCGTGCCAAAGGGCTTTTTCTTCTTTAATATAGCATTGGTGCTCTGATATTTCCCCAAGTCTTTGGCCTCCTCCATCTTCCTGGTTGTCAAGGAAACAGTTTCCTGGACAACCTGTTGACTTGCTTGGCTGCGGAGTTTGTATTATTCAGTGTGGGAAGCTGTAGTGGAGGATTTAAAAAAAAATGTCACCAAGGTAACCATCAGCAGCGCTTAATTATAGTTTTAGTTAAAGATGAATTCTCTTTTGCAAATGTTAGTGTATTTTTGGTTGGGGGGGGGGAGGGTGTGGGGGTTGGAGAACCACCCAGAGATTAACATTTTCTAATTATATACTTTCAGTTGTGGACAATTCAGTTTCATTTGCAACTAAACTTGGTTTCATTCAGGATCGAGTTTTCTTTTTTTTCTTCTAGAAAACAAACAAAATAATGAAAACAAGGAGGAAGGAGAAATCAGTTTGGTAGGAAGCGGGCATTGGGTGTGGTGGCTATGGGAGGATGTAGGCATGAGGAACAATGTTGCTCGTGGCTGTGTTTTAAGACAAAAATTTATCCGTGGCTCTGAGAGGTAGTGCTGTGTCGTGGTCACACACCTGGACTCAGGAGCCAGACCCAGCTCTGCAGCTCCCTAGCTGTTTGACCTCAGGCAAGTGACTTAACCTGTCTGTGCTTTAGTCCCCACGGTTGCAAAAAAGAGGGTCGGGGTGGAAAGAAGGAGTTGGTCTTCACGTTTGGTGTGCTGTGAGGGTCCAGATATATATTAGGCCCTTAGAAAAACCCCAGCATGGCAGAAGTACTCTGTAGTACCAGCCGTCTCTATAAAGTCAGACCTCCTACTAAACCCTACTTTGTATACACCGAGGAGGCAAAGAGTAAGTTTTTAAATTTTATATTTAAAAGATCAGACTTGCCCGGGCCAGTGTGGCTCAGTTGGTTGGAATGTTGTCCTGGGTCATGGTTTCAATTCCTAGTCAGGGCACATACCTAGGTTGTGCATTCAGTCCCTGGCCGGGGCATGCGTGGGAGGAAGTGGATCGATGTTTCTCACATCAACGTTTCTCTCCCTTTCTCTTTCCCTCTCTCCCTTCTCTAAGCATGTCCTTGGGTGAGGATAAAAAAAAAAAAAATCAAACTTTTAAGGACTTTGGGAGAAGCCTTCCTTGAGCTGTGCGTAACTTTCTTCTCTGTTTTTCTTCTTGCCTGCACAGTATTGATCGAGCCTTTGAAGTTAACCCGCAGGCAGGGAAGTGTCCTTCCAAGGAGGAGCTCTTGGGTTTGGTCGGGGAGGCTCTGTCGGAGATGCCAGGGAGCTGCAGATTCCTTGAGCTGACACAGTTGCTGGGATGGTCGAGTCCTTGGCCCTGCTCACCCACACCCCGGCCCCTCCCAGAACAGGGGCAGCCAGGCTGCAGGACCACCAGGCTGAGAGGCAGGTTGTGCTGGGGGTGGGGATAGTCCCCTTCATCATCCGGGTGAGCCCGGGATGGTGGCAAGGACAACCTCGTTCAGTCCAGACCGGACCACCAAAGGTCCAGCCATGGGAGCTCAGGCAGGAGCTGCCCTGTGCTCCCAAGTCTCGGTACCTGTGAAAACAAGGAGTTTAAATAGACCATGCCAGCAGTTTTGCAGAGTACAAAATGCTGTGATTCTGCAGGAGGAAAGTGAGTCACCGATCTGGGCTGTGCACCCGGGCCGGTCCAACTCCAAAGGCTGCTTTCAGCCACGTACTGAACTCCTGCTCTGTACTGAAGCCACGGGCTCTGGAGCCTTGGGTTAGAACCTGCCATTCCTTGGTGGAGTGACCAAGGCAAGGAATGGGCCTGTCTGTGCCTCAGTTTCCACATTGGCCAAATGGAGACACTAATAGTACCTACCCTCTTGGGGTTGTCGGAAAAGAAATGAAACGAAGACTGGGTAACATGTGGTATGTACGTTTTCTCACTGAGGTCTCCCCATCATCATTATTACACTTCTCGTCTAGTTTCTCCTACACAGGTTTCTGTATCATTCGTCTTGTTATTTTATAACTTTCTGCATCCTTACAAATCTCCCAGAGGGCCCCCCCTTTTTAAACACAACCTCTTTCAATTGAGATTCAGCTCCGGTCCAGCCCCCGTCGGAGCCACAGCCCCCACCAGCACCGCTGCTCGAAGATCACGGGAGTGTTTGTTTTGTTGTGCCTTCTCGCATTCCTGCCGGATTATATAAACTTTCATCATTTCGGAACGAAGACCTGAATAGCAATGAACATGTTGGTCGAGAGCAGCTGGAGCCGCTGAGTTGTGGCATCAGATGCCCTGTAGCCACCAGATGGATTAATTAAGGTGCCGAGGCTGCTTCTCAGCCAGGGCCAAGGGCTTCAGAGAGGGCGAGGTGCAAGTGGTTACAGGCGCCCGTCTCTCTACCCCTCACCCCACCCCCGGCCTCAAGTTTTTTATTCATTACAGTCTTTAACACTCAGGAACACAACCACAGTATCCATCTGCTCGCCCTCTCCCCCCGCCCCCTGCAGAGACCACGAAAAGTCCTTTCTGGGCATTGAAAATATGCCTCACTCATTCCACACCCCATTTTTTAAAAGACCTCAGTGTTAGATTGAAAAGCACGCATTCCACCAGGATGATTGAGGAAAGGTAATTATGTATTATTAAATGCCAAAAAAAAAAAAAAAAGACAGAGAGAGAGAGGGAAAATTGTTCTTTGCAACCCCCCTATGGCTTGGCAGAAATAAAATAGCAAAATGCTTAAATGGTTTTCCTGCCAGCGGGATGAATGGATGGCTGCATTCTCGATTTGAGCTCATGGGCCAAGGGCACTTGCTCAGCGTGAGTGGGGACCCTGGGGTGTGGGGGTGGGTGGCTCCATCGTGTGGGCCTTTGTCGGGACCTGGGCTATGGAAGAGGAGGGAGAACCCTCCAGTTGAGAGAGGAGCTACCTTCTTTGTGGCAAGAGGCCTCTGACTTTGAACAAGTCACATAGCCTTCTTGTGTAAGATGTGGTTAGGGATGCCCGACTCTCCAAATCGTATCCTGCGTGGCAGAGTGCGGTGGGGCGGAGTGGAGATAAGCTTGGGCTGAGGGGCGGGGGTGTTGGAACCTTCCTTAGCTCTGCTGCTGATCAGCTGTGCAACCTGAGGCAAGTTACCTCGCTTCTCTGTGCCGCCACTTCCCCACCTGAAAAATGGGGACAACAGTGATCGATACCCACCTCACAGTTGTTGCAAAATGAGTTAACACATGTAAAGCAATGAGAGCAGTGCCTCTTAAGCATTGGTTATTATCGTGACATCTCGCTTCTCATCATCAACATCCAAACATAGGATGAAGTCGGCAAAACCACCCGGGGTTGAAACTTCTGGACTCTTCATTCTGTTGAATTTTCTCTATGCCACACAGCTGCCTGCTGAAGGTTTGTTTTTTTTTTTGTTTTGTTTTGTTTTTTTAAATGCAGACGTATGCACAAAGTCCTCCCAGTTAGAGGACCCCAGGTCGAGTGCTCAGAGCCCCCCTTGCCAGTCCTCTGCTTTTCTCTCTCCATAAAATAGGTTTTGCGAGAACAACCATGACACAGCATTGCTCAGGGCAGAAGCTCAATTATGAGCAAGAGCAAACGACCAGCCGCGGGGAGGGCAGAACCGAGCGGGCCACTGTCCCCGGGCCCTGGAAGGTCAGAGGGTTTGCAGCAGAGTTGAGCTCCCTCCGTGGTTCTTCTACGAAGAAGCTGGCCGTCAGAGTTCCGGTTCCAGAGCTTCCAGAGGGTCCTCCTCTTTGACCTTGGGAAAGGGAGGCAACTCAGACTTTCCAAGAAGGTGCTCGGTCTTCTCAGCTAAGTTAACAAAGTATGTCTGTGCTCCGTGTCTCTGTCCTTTGCACAACTCAAAAGAAGGTAACATCATGGGTGGGGGCGCTCCCCCAGTGTTGCCTTTTTGAGCCTCAGGTTAGGGTCAAGGACAAGGGCAACCAACGAAGTTGGAAATCTGCCCCTTCCGGGGGCTGCAAGCTACAAAGAAGGGGAGGCATTGGGCCATTTACTTGACATTTACCCTGCAGCTGCTGGGTCCTGGGGACCTTACATGGTGACTATAGACACTGGCTTTGGGCTGCCCGAGGCAGTCCCTCGGACCTGGAATGCTCTGCACAGCCCAGGAGACCAGCTCTTGGGACACAACACCACAGCTCCTGGAAAGCTGTCTCCGTCCCCATTCTGCATGGGGTTGTGGGGGTATGGATGACCAGAGTGAGGAAGGGAACCTGCATCTTGTCCTCTCGATGCATATGCATGAGATGCTGATACAAAAAGTGCTACCGTTTATTGAGAGTTCACTTTGCGTTGACTGCTCCATTCATTTACCAGTGTGGAGTCTTGCTAGAATATTGCCCTTCGCCTCTCGCGATCCAGCCTTTCCTTCCTTGCTAAATTAACCCGATTTTACGCTGGGTGGCAACATGCCCAGGTCTGGGTGAGTCATGATTGGTTTCAGGCTTAAGCTTGAAGCCCACCGTAACAATCCGGTTTCTCATTTTTCCCTGAAAGCTTTCCTGTGAAGCTGTGGATGGCTGTCAGACCCGTTTTAGACCAATGAAGTTGATGGCAATGTCTGTTGTGGTGGCTTGTGAGAAAGTTTCATTTTTCTTAGATAGAAGGGGCAGATACAGCTGCTATAGCCTTCTATTATGCCCCTTTGTGGCTTGCCTGCAAAGGAGATGGCTGGAGCTGGAGCAGCCGTTTTGTAGCCATGAGAGAAAGGCCAAGGACCTTGTTAGGCAAAGTGTGGTCTGAGGGCCAGATATCAGGAATACAGACCCTTAGCAGGTACAAGCACGTACATGCTAAACAGCCTTATATGAAACAGCTCCTGAATCAATTCAAGAACCCCATGAAGAAAGGACTGTTATTATCCCTCTTTTACACGTTAAGAAATGATCTGAGAGAGAACACTCTTATTTCCCAGCCTGAGTCAGCTCGTGAACCTGGAGAACCCAGGTCCACCTGGCTCCGGAACCTGAACACTAAAGTCCAGGGCTCTCACCTCTTTAGCTGTCACTGCAGTTAAGGTGTCTCTTCTAAGCGAGCTGGAAGGAGCCATCCCTGCCACTCAGGCGTGCCTATCCATCTCCGCCCGCCCTTGCCCTGGGCATAGGTCCCTACTCAGCTGCACCCCCCGGCCTCGTCATCCTTTCTTTCAGCTATTGCTTCCTGAGAGCTTCCTCCTGGTATCCCGCTACTTTCAGAATTCAGAGCAGAGTCCAGTCATCCTCTAGTTCCCCTCCCACAAGGTATCAAAGCCTTTCTCAGTTATTACTTTCAAATAGTGTGTGTAAGAATTCCCAGGGAGGGGACACACATTGAAAATCAGATTCTAGACCCATACTGTCCGGAGGGTCTCGCTCAGCAGGGCTGCGGGGGCCCCCAGGAGTCAGCCTTTCTCAGGGAGGGCTCCCCAGGTGCCTCGGAGGATCACACCTGGAAGGAGACTCATCTGAGCTGGGAAGGCTTGGCAGAGAGACCACGATGAAATGTCACTCTGCCTCCTTTCTCACATTTTTCACAGCCACTTGATTAATGTTTCCTTTGGGCTGCGGCGCTCGGTGTTGGCTGTGTGGTAATCCATCAGCATTCTCGGCAAATGCGGTTTTTCTGGGAAGCAAACAATCAAACACCTGTGTGGTCTCCAGTTCAGGCAGCTGGAGCTGGTGGGTGTGGTCCAGCTCTGGGCAGACATTTGGAAGTGGGGACAGCTGAGGCTCATCGCGTGGATGCGGAATGGGAGGCCCGTTCTGATGTGTGGTGTCAAGAGACCAAGAAGTGAGGTCAGGATCTTTGGAAATTAGGAGGAAAGAGTCCTGGGATCTATGGTAGGCAGAGCGGCCCTGCAAAAGTGTCCATGCCCCCGTCCCTGGAACCTGCCAATAGGGCTTGTCACCTGGCAAAGGGGACTTTGCAGATGTAGTTGAGGTTATCGACATTAAAATGAGGAGATAATCCTAGATTATCCAGGTGGGATGCATCTAATCCCATGAGCCCTTAAAAGCAGAGAAATGTCTCCAGCTGGCGTCAGAGAAATTGGGCAGAAGGTGAGGTCAGTGAGATGTGATGTGGGAGGAACCACATGGAGAAGGAACGCGGGTAGCTGTTCAGATCAAAGACGCGTCCTGGTTGACAGCCAGCCAAGATCGGGGACCTCAGCCCTACAACCGCAAGGAACTGGATTCAGCCAGCCACCTGCATGCACTTGGAAGGGGCGCCTTCCCCAGAACCTTCAGTAAGAACGCAGCCCTGCTCACACCGAGGTTTTGGCTTTGTGAGACCCTCAGCGGGGGACCCACCCAGCCCTCCTGGATGTCTGACCTACCCAAGCTGTGAGATAGTAACTTGGTGTTGTTTTGAGCCTCTAATTTTGTGGTCTTGCTTAAGGCAGCCACAGAAAACTAACACAGGGACTTATTTCTGAGTCTGGGAGGGGCCTTCTTCGCGCCATCTTCTCTTCCGGACCTTGCCCTCGGCTGACCCTCCAGTCTCAGCTTCCCAGGTGAGCACAGGAGGACGGAAGTCATAACACACAGAAAGTCCCGCCTGCATTGCAGGGCGGTCTAGGGTTGTGGTAAGCTTCTCCGGCTTTGTCATCATCCCCGCTCCCCTGCTCCAGGTAACGTTTTCGTACATTTCCTTTCGGTTATATTTCGGGACATGTTACCTACACAGTGGAGACTTGTGGAATGCACCAAGTGGCTTCCTGTTTTGCTCCCTCCCATGAAGTTTCTGCACCACATGGAAGCCTTTCCGTAAACCTTATTTTTAATGCTGCTTTGTAGTCTCTCCAATGGATGTGCTGTGATGTATTTGTCCTTTCTTCAGTTCTTGGACTTCAATTTATTGCCTTTGCTTTCACCCAAATTATGAATAATTTAATTTTTTTACCTAAAGATGCCCCCAGCATTTTATATTCATTCTTAACCACAGAAGAGGAATTACTAGGCCTTAAAGGCACACATTTTTCTGAGGCCTTGATACAAATGCTAAACTACCCTCCAGTTTCAGGGGACCACTAAGCAGCTTAATTACACTCCCTAAGGGTGGGTGGCACTATGTCTTCTCCTTCTGTCTCCTCCACGGAGTCCGCCCTGTGGGGCTGGGCACACGGAGGGGGTCCCATCAGCACTAGCAACTTCATCTTGTTCTTCATTCGTCATCATGGACTCATGCCGACTTCTGACCTGTGTAAGCCTCACCCCATCTTGGAGAGTCACTCTGTCCATTAGCCCTTGTCGGAGGCACGAATCCCAACCCACAGCCTTCAGGTGTGCACCAAATACTGTGTTTTGTTGTTGTTATGGGAATTATGGTGACCTCTGAGCTGCCATCCCATCGGGTGGTGGGGAATCCAGTCTGGGTCATTCTTGGGCTTTTCCTCATCTGGTGCTGAACGAAGTCTTTGGAGTGGCATTTTAGATAGCAACAGTGTGTGTGTGTGTGTGTGTGTATGTGTGTGAAGGAGGCGGCCCCAATTAATTACCAGGCATCATCTGAGAGATCTCTCCTTTGCCTGGAAGCTCTGTTCCCCTGGGCGATCCTACTTCTCCCGGTCTTGCCATACACGTGGTGGGCGCTGGAGCCCCAGAATACCCTCGGTCCCTAGTTTTGCAGGTTCTTTCATCTCTCTCCTTCTCTTTTCCAGGGGTGTCCAACCCGGAGCCCAGGGTGGCTGTGAATGTGGCCCAACACAAAATCGTAAACTTACTTAAAACATTATGAGATTTTTTTTTTGGCGATTACGTGTCACAATGTATTTAATGTGTGGCCCAAGAAAACTCTTCTTCCTCCAGGGTGGCCTGGAGACGCCAAAAGTTGGGACACCCCTGGTCCGTTCGGGCTACTCTAACGAATATACAGTACAGTGTGGG
Organism: Mormoops blainvillei; assembly: GCA_004026545.1. NCBI lineage: Eukaryota > Metazoa > Chordata > Mammalia > Chiroptera > Mormoopidae > Mormoops > Mormoops blainvillei. The sequence continues at coordinate 10,949 of PVJD01002011.1, forward strand.
GCTTAAACAACACATAGTCATTTCTCGCAGGTCTAGAGGCTGCAAAGTCCAAGATCAAGGTGCCAGCAGATTCAGTGTCCCGTGAGGGGCTGCTTCCTTGTTCACACATGGCTGTCTGCTTCTCACCCTGTCCTCACATGGCAGAAGGGGCAGGAGGGCTCTCTGGGGCCCCTTTTATAAGGACACTAATTCCATTTATCATCATGACCTGAGCCCCTCCCAAAGGCCTCACCTCCTCATACCCTCACACTGGGGGTTAGGATATAAGACACAAATTTCAGGAGGACGCAAACATGGAGTTCACAACACCTTGGAAGCCTGTGTCCCTTTCTTCGTGCTAGAAGACATCTCGTGTCCCCAGGCCGTTCTACCTGCTTACAAAAGGCAGGAAGAAATTTTGGTTTGAGGTTGCCTTTCTTTGCCCCCTGCAGTAAACCCGCAGAACCAGGGAGCACACGTGGGTCTCCAGGCCTTCTCGGAAGAGGACCTTGGAAAGGTAGGAAGGAAAAAACCCCCACAAATTACTTTTAAAAAAATGATTGTTCTTCCCAGTAAAGGCCCTGAGAAGTCCTGCCATAAAGAAACTTGCCTAACTTCCTTTAACCCAGTTTTTCTAAGCTTACTTTACCAGGAGGTCTTGCCTCTTAACGCCTCATTATTTTCTTCAGAGTTGTGTCAGATACACTGGAAAATAGTGGCCTGGTTCCATTTCCATTTTAGTCGACAAATGAGGAGACCGATGCCGGAAAGATAAAGTCTTTCACACTGCGTTTCTTACCCATAATCCAACCCATCTATGAGGCAAGACTTAAATGTCTGTCATGGGGGAGAAACTTCCCTAGAAAGAGTAAAGTAAATCAAACTTCTTTTCAGGCAAGCCGCATTTTTGTTCGGGCAAGGGAGCTCCCTGTTTGGAGCCCCATTGAAATTCTTTTTATAAAGCAACGATTCCAGCTTCCCCAACCCTCCGGGGTATCATTTGTGAATCCGGATCTCGTATTTCAGTTTTGGCATCAGCCTGGCTGCGAAGTGTCACGGAGGACCTCAGAGACTCAGGGATGTGACATTGTCAAGCCTCAGAACCTAGTTTCTCTCTCTGAAAACCCAAGGGCGGCCTGGCCTTCCTCGCTCGGGGGTGTCAACCGGCGGGGCTCGGACCTGCTCTCATGATGTGAATGGTTGATGATGTTCAAGGAGACAGAATGCGGCAGATAAAGAAATACCCCGTCTCGGGCTCTCTGAGAGTAACCTTGACGGTGGGGAGGAAGGAATGAAAGTAGAATTTATGGAGACTCCTCCGAGCCAGAAATGTGCTAGGTGTTTATATTTTAAATTATACTTAATCTTTATAAGTAATACATACCCAGGGCACAAAATTATACAAAAATGTAAACGTGGAGTGTTTCCTTCCCTCATCCACGTCCAGTTGGCAGGTTAACCTTCCAACAGGTGACCACCACGACATCTTGTACCCCTCTTCTGACACCCTATACATATATGGGCAAATATTCAAATAAGGTGAACCCCAAAATCAGCTTACTGTACATACCGTTCTGCACGCTGACATTTTTGCTTGGAGATTGTTCTGTATTGGTTCATTTAGGGCTGAGTTCCTCTTTTTGACCTGCTGCGTCAAATTCCCCCGTTGGGTGTGCCTCGATTTATTGCTTTGATTCTCTGTGAATAGACTTTTAAATGGTTTCTAGTCTTTGCAGGCTAGGTCAGTGGCTCTCAAATGCGGGGAGGTGGTGATTTTGCGCCTTGCTCCCCAGAAGACAGTTGGCACAGCGTGGGGAGATTTTTGGTTGCTACAACTGGTGGGAGTGGGTGCTCCTGGCTTGCAGTGGCTGGAGGCCAGGGTGCCAGTAAACATCTGATGTTACCACAGCCCAGAACGATGTGGCCCAGGAGGCTGGCAGTGCCGCAGCTGAGAGGCTCTGTGCTGGGGTGGTATCTCCGGTGTGTGTGACAAGTCAGGAGAGAGGGAGCGTCAAGCCCAACAGTACAGGCCTGGAGCGAGTGTTCATGTCAGGAGAACACTCCCTTTTCAGGAAGGAGGGGAAGGCTCCCAAGCTCATACCCGCTTTGTGTCTCAGAGACTTGTCTGGAAGGAGCCACCACCCTGAGGGGGGGATGGCTTCTCTTGTCCCTTATATGCTGTCTGTCCCCTAGATCCTGCCTAGGAACTCCAGAGGAGTGGGTAGGAGATGCAATTACCCTCAACACACCCAGCGCAGTCATTAACGGAATCCTGAAGCTTTTAATTACTAGGATATTAGCATATTATGAATGGAAAGCAGCATCTCGGATATAATAGCAGAGGCATCCGGAGGAAATGCCTGTTTTTACCACTAATTAAGAGAATATTATGGAATAGTTAGAGAATTAATTGTGCTTCGGTACATCTTTAGAAGGAAGACAATTGGATAAAGATTGCTTCTTCCTCTCCCCATTACAAAATTTGCAGGCAGATGGTATTATTCTGGCTGAGGAAGTGGAGTGCTATCAACATACCGCCTCCTCCCTCGTGAAGATTTAATCCATTAATTGGCCCTCTCTCTGCAGGATATTATTATAATTATTTACGTCTGTGTGGCACTTTCGGTTTTCAAACACGTCCCTGTGTACCGTCACGTGGAGTTCTGTGGGATGGCCGGGCTATTATTACCCGCCTTTTTTCATGGGCAATAAACAGCTGGGAGCAACTTACAACTGGCGGGGCCGACTTGCAGGTCAGCAGCTCAGAGCTGGTGCTGCTGGCAGCTGCATGTAGGCCCCCCGCCACTGAAACGCCTGCTTTGGGGCTGTCCTTCATTTTCTTTGTAACCTGGATATTCTGGTGCTTCCCAGTGCATGCGCGCAAAGCGATCAGCTGGGGAGGGAATGACGTAATGAAACACAAGCAGAACCTTGGTGGTCAAGAAGACCTGGGTTCAAATCTCGGCTCTCTCCCTCTCGGTTGATTGACTTTGGGCAAGCGAACTCATCTCTTTGAACCTCAGTTTCCTCATCTGTAAAAGAAGGATCATGACTTTTGTCTTGTGGGGCTGCTGTGGGGACCGAAAGAAGTGGCGCTTCCAGATGCTCCGTGTGGTGTCTGGGCTGAGGTAGATCTCCATCATCAATATCGCTCCTACCTGACTCTGCCAGCACCTCAACCTCTCTTGATTGTATCCGGGGCTTCCCATGCACACACACATTCGTTCCAAATGCTTCCTCGACCAGAGCTTTTGGTGGCTCCTCTGGGGGGCTGCTTGCAGGGAAAGCCGGGCCGGTCTCGCCCATGCTGAGGAGCCGGTCCCTTTGGCCACCTCAGCCACCAGAGTCTTCTGTTCTCATGGTCACTGCTCAGGGCAGCAGCTAAGGGTCGGGGGCTGGGGAATGGCTTCTGCCCTTCTATGCTCTAGTGGGGGCTCACCACGGTGGGCTGCTGGGACCCCGATGTGGTGCTGTGTGTGGGGTGATGGCTCTCATCAAGTTTGCAGTCTGTTCCTCGTCAGGACGAGCACACACGGTCAAGGTCACCTGACGACAGTGGCATCGAGTTCTGGACTTTACAGGGTACCAAGGGTCGGTCCTTCTTTTCACATCCCAGGCTCCGTTGCCCAGTCAGGTTCTGTCCTTGGAACGACTCTCCCAGGAACCTGTAGAGGGCGACGGCGGCTCTGGGCTGCCCAGGTCCCCTTACTCTTCGTTTTGGTAACGGAACCTTAGCTTTACTTTGGGGAACTGCTTGTTCTCCACTCTCGGCTCCTGTGGTGCGAGAAGCACTGACTTCAAACCCTTGGTGCCAAGAACAGATGTGTGACCAGGCCTGGCCAATGAGAATGCTTATTCCCCTGGCTGCGGATTGGACTGAGGGATGGGCATGTGGCCAAGTCAGCCAATCAGAGCCAATCCCAGGACTTTTGAGGGAATTATTAGAAAAGAGATGATCTTTCTGCTGTGGTTGCCCAGTTGGTAGAGGTACACCCGGGACTGTGGAGGCCCTTTGGCAAGGGCATGGGATGCTTTCTGTGAATGAAGCCAACGCAGAGGATGACAGAGGCCAGAGACAGGCAGAGACAAATTCCTAATTATGTTACAAGCACCCAGATCCTTCCATGCCTGAAGATCACCAGTTTGAATTGAGTTTCCATCATTTGCAACCAAACGAGTCCTGACTAATTCAGGGTCCCATGTCTGCCCCTGGCATTTAAGGTCCTTTTAGTATCGCCCCTTCTGCTCTGCCAGAATTGCCGAAATTGCGAGAATTCCATTAATGGGCTGCCTTCAGGTCTTTTCACAGGCATCTAACCTGTGAGACCTTCAAGAGGGGTTGGAGAGAGAGGAAAATTTCCAGGCCGAATCGCTCCACCCTGGCCAAGATGTCATCCTACATGTTGTTAGTCTCCTTCCCCCATTTATTTTCTAAGACCGTCTTTGAAACTGGTGATTTTCAAGAGGAAATGACAGAGATTTTTTTTTTCATGATGGCTGCCCTTTTGTAATTCAGCAGATATTTAACTAAAAAATTTATTACCTCCTACAGTGAACATAGAAATTTATCTGTGGTGACAGCCTAAGGACCCACCTTTGAAACTCCGCATTTATACCCCAGTTGAGAATCTTGTCATTAGCCAAATCCCAGCATCCCCTCCTTCAGTATCTCTGGATAGCACAGGTGATGACTTTACAGTCCTGAACTTCAGCTCCTTTGTGACACATCTCTTGAGACCCCCTACCCAACCCTAAGCATGTCTCCTTTTTTGCTTCTTTGTGTTGTGCGTGAGCCCTGTCTCAGCACGCGTGACAATTTATGCTATGATTTGTTCACCTGTCTGTCCCTTCCTAAGCCCCTGGAGGACAGCAAATCCATTTTTTTCATATTAGAGTGTATAGGTATCGACACTGGTCTGTTTTTTATTCATAGCTGTCTTCCCACAGCGTAGAGCAGTGCTCGGTACTAGTGGGTGCTCCATAAATACACATTGAAAGCACTTCGTTGCAGAGGGCTGAGCTCAACCAAAGGACACAGGACCTGTAAGAAGGAAGAGAGGGGAGAAGTTATTTCCTGTGTGCCCCCCACCCCACCCCATGCCATGGTTCTGAATCTCAGCCATGGTGGACCACTCTGTTCTTCTGTCCAATCAGACACCAGCTGTCTTTCCTTTCATCCAATCAGATATTAGCAGCTGTCTTTTTTTTTCTTCTTTTCCATTCATGCATTTCATGTGTTCCCCCTACCCACTTCGGGGTCGCCGTGCTGTGCCTGGTATAAAAGGATGAACCGTACCAGACATCCCGCACGAGGCTCACCGACTCTTCATCGCGGTGCTGGGAGGAAGGCACACTGCACCCATTTCGCAGACGCGGAGTCTAAGATTTTGAGAGGTACAAAAGCCGGAGGTCGCTAGGTCGAAATGGTGGTACTTTCGCTTTTTCTCCAGTTGTCTTACACTTGCATTTCATTTACTGGCTATTAGAACCGTTTCTGGAAAAGCGGGGTTGGTGCCTTGCATTTCGAGGGAACGGCTTGGGGAGGCACCTAGGAGGCTGTCAGCAAACAGACAGCTAACACCGACTGCATGTGTTGCTCTGGCTTTTCCCTTGCAACGGGGCCCGAGTCATCTCATCTTCACTGAGAGGCATAAATCCCTCTGTTGCCTGACGGATCTGATTCTGAACCTTCTGGGCCCCTGGCGAGCGAACACGGTTAGCTACCCCTGACTTCACCACGGACAGAGTAGCCGGTGCCAAAGAGACAAGGGTGTTCACAGCACTACCTGGAACGAAGTCACTTTTAGCAAAGTTCATGGGAATACAACCCACTGACATTCACATATATTGTATAACTGTACATAGAAGTGCTAAATAATTCAGAGAGGAAGCTGGCAGCGCGGTGTCTTTTTATAGTAAATAATTCAAGCACTCTTTACATTTCCTCAGTAGTAGTTTGGCCAGTGTGCCTGCTGCAGAGAGAGGAGCGGGAGCCTGGGGATAAAGCACATAGGGGCTGTTGCAGCTAGAACATTCTCCCCTGTATGTTTCTGTAGCGCCGTCTGCAACGCAATTTCCGTTTGCCCTTGGGGTCAGGGCAAAGCAGTTCAGACTTTCAGCGTTCGGGCTCTCGTGGCATATTTGAAAGAGCCGGGGAAACAAGAAATCAATTTCCCCAGACAGCTATCCGATGAAAGACTAGCAAGTGCGTCGTTGTACATGAGAGCTGTGAGCGTCTCCAACAGTGCAAGTGTCCTGGTAGGTCACTCAGGAGTCTTGGTCCTACCTTCCCAGCTATGCAGCTCTGGCAAGCGATGAAACCTTGTGCCTCAGTGTTCTCATCTGTATAATGGGGTCGATCACAGTGACTACCTCGTGGGATTGTCTTGGGGTCTAAAGGGGAGTGTGTGTGTAAATGGTTTAACACAGGGTCGGGCCCCTGGAAACTGCTCCATAAATAGGGCGCCTTGCCCATAGTGAGTCAAACTCCTCCCTTCACTAAAGGAAGTCACTGAGGCCCAGAGAGGGAGGTGATAAGCCCAAGGGCACACAGCCATAACTAGCAGAACAAGGGCAGAGGTCAAGCCCTCCGTTTTCCATCTAAGTGAACTTACGGCAGGGGGTAGTGACTGTCACAGGGAACTGGGATGTAGCCAAGAGATTGTAGCTAAGGAATTCTTTGGGGTATTAAGCTTTATCACACAGAGTTTGTGTTACTCTAGGATTTCGTCTCAAATAACATGAATTCCTTTTACTGAACACCTATTTATTTAATCTCTACTAGGTCCCCGACCCTGGGAACGTAGCTGTGGACAAGACAGACCAGGCGCCTGCTCCCACGGAGACAATCGATAAACAAGCCGATCGACAGATCACCTTGTATTGTGGTGAGTAAAAAGGAAACCCTGAAATAGGGCAAGGGGCTACCCCGCGACTGGCACCTCCTTCTACTGGGGGGCCTGAGGTCATGGACCTCTTCTGCGAAGAAGTGACATTTGAGCGGGGACAGGAACTGTGAGACAGAGCGAGGGATGCGGTGAACCGGACAGGACAGCAGAAGGGCCACCGTGGGCAAAGGTCCAGGGGCGGGGCGAATTCCATTAATTTTTCTTCTCAAACTTGGGGATGGCTTTCACGGCTGTGCTAGTTTCCCGTGGCTGCGGTAACCAGCGGCTGCGCACTGGGTGGGTCAGAAGAGCAGGAGGGCGTTCTCTCCTGCTCTGGGGGCCGGAGCCTGGCATCAAGGGGTCTGCACGGCCGCAGTCTGGGGGTTCTGGGGGGCGGAGACCCGTTCTTTGCCTCTTCCAGCTCTGGTGGCTGCCATCGGGACCTGCAGCCACAGCACTGCAGTCTCTCCATCCTCACACCCCCTTCTCCTCGGCCGTCTGTCACACCTGTCTCTGTCTCGCTCTTACAGGTAGATTTAGACGAGTGCTTTTGTCATTAGATGGAGGGCTCACCCTAATAATTCAGGATAAGCTCCTCCTCTCAAAATCCTTAACTTAACCAGATCTTTTGCCACGTAAGGAAGTGCTCACAGGCCCTAGGAGTTGGGCCATGGACCTACCTTTGGCAGGGGGGCCACCATTCAGCCCCCTACAATGGTTGAAGGAGGTGTACCAGATTCTGGATATTAAAAGCAACAACTGAGAGGAAAAACTTTGCCTCTGAGTCGAGCTGAAAAAAAAACCCCAAAAAACAAAACCAGTTTCCAGTTGTGTTAGATAGTTCTGACAACTTCGGCTTTAAAATACGCATAATTAGCTTCGAAGATACTGCCGGACGCCCAGTGCAGACTGAGCTAGGGACACTGAGCCCCAGGCCTTCCTGGCCTGCGCCCCCTCCGGCCCTGTTTTTATTTACTGAGGGGTTATTATTTACCGTGGTCCGGTCTGTGAAAGATTGTTCCCTTTTCCTTTCTCTGTCCGTCTTTCTGGTTATTTGGGAGAAAGTCTGTTCGCTTTCAGTGTCCTTAGTCCCTTCAGCCTCTTTCCAATGATTGCAGCTCTCTCTTTTATGTTTTTTAGCTTGATTGAGGTATAATCAACATAGAAAATTGTAAGATATTTAAGGTGTACTATGCGACAGTTGACAGTGTATGCGTCATGAAGAGATTCCCCCAAAGGGAATCTACCCCCCCTTCTTTTTTTAACAACAAGCAGACCTGAGACCAGTATCAGTATCTAGCAAGAATGTAACAATATGGGTATTGCAAAGTGTTTATTTCATGGTCACCTTCTATTTATGGCAAGTATTATACGGTAAGATGTAAGGTTTCCTTTAAAAATAAAATCATTTAAGAAAAGATCACAATCCAGTTCATGGAAGATTAAATACGGAATAGTACAATAATGTTGTGAACATGGTGCTTAAAAGAGGGAATTCGAGGGCACAGTGGGGCTGGGACTCACATTTGGCCTTTTGGTGTCCGTAGAAGGTTGTGCAGGGACTCTCAGAAAGCGTAGCCAAGCCCCGCGAAGCCTGAGAGTTGTGGGGTCGGGTGGTTCCTTCCCTAGCTGCTGAGGCCCTCAGAGCAGGCAAGGGCAGGTGTAGCAGCTCCCCTCCTCCCCAGCTTCACCCTGTTCCCGGGGTCTTGGGCCTGGGCTCTGGCCAAGCTGTCCTCAGCAGCCCCTGCCTTGCTTTGGGTGGAGTGACTGGGCCCGCAGGGGCTGACCTGGCCTGAGGGCGCCATGGCCGCACTGCCCCCCTTCCTGCCCATCCATCTCAGCAAACACGCTCCTGCTTTAGGGCCTCAGCACTGGCTCTTCCTCCTCCTGCTGGGAAGGCCCTCCCCCTCCCCCCGCGTCCCACTGCTGCCTGCTGACTGGCTCCTGCCCGCGTCGTCTTAGGGAGGCCTTCCCTGACACCACCAGCCAGGGCCCCTTGCCGCTTGCCAGCCCACACCTTAGATTACTTTCCTTACACCACTTCTCGTGGCCTGAAATGAGGGTTCTGTTTAGTGTCCGTCTCCCCACCAGAACGTGAGCTCGCTGAGGGCAGGGCCAGGACGACTCCGTGATTAGTGGGGCGCAGTGCAAAATGGAAATCGGGGCCCTTGTCCAAAAATGACCAAGAATATCAAGATGGCCACACAGAGCCTTAATGGGAACGTGGGGCACTTGTAAGTCCTGGGCGCTGCCATCCAGTCTGCATGCTCTGAAAACCAGTCCAGCCAGGGACTCGTTCGCCCCTGTCCCCCAGGGCCTGGGACAAGCCCGGCACATAGTAGGCCCTCAATAAGTATTTGCTGGCTGCATGAAGAGGCGAATGAATGAGCTGTACGGCTCCAGAGCTGAGGACTGTAGCTGCTATTTCATCTATAAAATGGAAATAAAGCCCTTCTAACTATTTATTTCTGAGACCAATGAACTGAGGATTTAAAGACAGGGGCAGAGCGGGTGGGCCCTGCAGGCCGGGCAAGGGCAGGAGTTTTATTCTAAGAGCAATTCTAAGAGCCTCTGGTGGCTCTGAAGCAGGACCGTGACAAGCTGGGGTCACCCTGTAAAATATCATCAGGCACAGTGTGAAGCTGGGGGGACGAGAACAGACTCAGGAATAGGGGTGAGGTGACCACACAGCCGTCCTGACCACGGTGCTGGGGAGACAAAAAGTAGTGGGAGCTGCTGGTTTAAACCCATGTCTGGTGGGGCCCCCATGTCCTGCCTCCCTCACCACAAACACCGTGGAGGAGGTGTGCAGGGTTCAGCGCAACCTTCGTTACCTCAGGGGATACCTGGGGGTGGAGGTTCTGACCATGCAGGTCCCAGCGTCTGTCCTGGCTTCGCTGTGTACGTCCCAGCCCTTCCTCTAACCCTGCAGGGCAGGGGAGATGGTTTATACCGAGCGCTCAACACACCCCATAAAAGTTAAGTATATTTATACGTAACACTCAGGCCTGGAAAACCCACAGTGGTGTAGTTATGGGAAGAAATGTAGCCTTTGGAAGAAATGTCTCAGAACCAGTGACATGTAGCCGAGGGGAGGGAAGGCGTCCCCTCGGTGTGCGGAAAGAGAGGTACAGCGTCCAAAGCCCCACGGCTGCTAGGAGGTCAAACCAGGCTGGACCCCAGGGCTGACCAATGCCGCTGCTGGTTCTCTGAAACCTCCAAGCTATGGGTTTTTGTTTCTGTGGCCTTCAAAGCCAGAGTCTCCTTGATCTTTCGATAGGCATAGAGACCTATCTATAGGTTCAACACTGTGCCTGGGGTCACACAGCTGGTACAGTGGGGAGGCTGGATTCAAGTTCACATCAGTCTGAGACCAACACTCAGCCTCTTTCTTCCCTTCCACACTTCACCTCTAAGTAGTTCAGGCTGACCGGGGTTCATAATCGCAGGGCATCTCCCTTTAAAAACTGGATTTTCCGTGTGTGTGCATGTGTGTGTGTGCATATGTGTGTGGTGATAGGGCCAGATCAAAACTTGGCCCGGGGATCAGAAAGATCAGGTTTTAATCCAGATCTGCCTCTTGCCAGCCGCGTGACCGCAACTGGTCATTCTCCTCTCTGAGCCTGGGGAGGACAGCAAGAATGCCACCTCCCAGTTGGGTTGTCGCCGCTAGAAAAGTATAGATTCCCGAAGGCAGGGTTTCTATCAGTGTTCCCACGATCCAAATCAGTAAAAGCCTGATAAATACCTCGGGGAGGGAGGGCGGGAGGAGCGGGGAGGGAGGCACCACGTAAATGGTGGCCTGAATACAGCCTCCTCCTGTTACCCTTACAAAGGGGCAAAAGCAGTCCCACCCAGTCTGCAGGCGGAGGGCGGGCCAGAACAAACCTGGTGCTCACTCAGATGCGTTTCTTTGCCTCTTTGTTTTTAGCCGGGATCTTTTTGTTCTTTTTTCCTACCATACAATGTCCAAATGCCAGCATGACGAAGTGCGGCACGAAATCTTTAGGAGGAGTGGTGCGGGCACGTTCCCAGCTGGCTCCCAGGACGGTGCCAGAGCTGGGCGCCCTGAAGGCAGTGTGCCCCCGGAAGGAGCAGTCTCTCCCCCACAGAGCAGGACCCCTCAGCATTCCTCCGCAAATAGCACCTTCGCTCCCTGGCCTCACAGGACGCACGGCCCTTGAGGCCCAGGCGTCCGTGCTGATGGGCTCTGTGTTCCACCTCAGAAATGCGAGACTCACGTGTCAACCTGGGTGATGCCCCGTAAGGGCATTTTCTCCTAGGAAGGAACACCTGTTTGACAAATTTCTAGCTAATTAATTTTTATTATATCTTTCTCTCTGGAAGCTTAAAATGCAGTGAGGCAAGACGCTGCTGGTATGAACCGTGTGGTTTTTAATACTAGTTGTTAAAATCTTGTCAACAGTTTCGTCCCAAATAACTTGCGTGTCCTTCTTCCACCCAGGCCACGCCCCTGGGGCCTCCGCCTACCCCGCAAGGAAAGGGCGAACACCTAGCCCAGCGGGAGAGGCTGCCCAGCCCTGGAGTCGTTGTCTGTCCTGACTGGCCAGGACCCAGTGGCTCCTGATTGTTGAAGATTTTCAGTAGCACCCTGGCAGCAGTGTAGACATTCAACAATGCGACGAGCCACAGAATAAAACCCTGTAGAATGTCTTAAGGGCCAAAGTAAGTTGTAGAGACCCCCTCATCCGATGGGCAGCAAGTCTGTCTGGAAGATGTCCATCCGCACTCAGTGATGGGCCAGGCCCCTTCCCGTCTCACCTGGGTTCCTCCCTCAGCCTCCTCTCTCCTCCTCCTCCTTGGCCTCCCTCCACCCCCAGCCCCCAGCCCGTCTGTTGTCTGCTGGTAACCAGAAAGACAAATCTGGTCCCCTCAGCCCCCTGCTTACAACCATGTGATGGCTTCTTGCTGTGCTCGGGGTCAGGCAAAGCTCCCTCTGGAGCCATCACCGCACTTTACAGTTACATATTGGCTGGGGTTTATTGGTCTTCCCCCTGGGACCTCAGGCTCCACCAGGACTCCAGCATCTAGCACAGTGCCTGGCACACAGGAGAAGCTCAATAGGTATTTGCCTAATAGAGAGGATGAATGAACTGGTGAATGAGCATGCGCTGGGTGGTCTGTAGGAGCCTGGATGGGCCAAGGCTGCTTCCTGGGTGGGCTAGGATCTGCAGGCAGAGAAAAGACTGGCATTCCAGGCAGGGGAACAGCCAGGTGAAGGCCAGGAGGTGGGAGGTAGGCGGCTTCATCTGCTTTCAAGGGACCCTTAAAGCAGGATGACAATTCAAGGGAGGAGTTGAGAGCACGTGGTTCTGGAGTCGGAACACCTGGGTTCAAGTCCAGTGTCTACCATTACTCGCCGGTGATCTTAAGAAGGAGGTCATCTTTCTTTGCCTCAGTTCTCTCATCTTTCAGACGGGGACGATGGCAATATCTACCTTATAGAGCTGTTCTGAGATCCCAGGTATGGTTAAAAAGGAAAGGTACCATAAATGTTCGCCGGCGCTTGATTCTAGGGAAGGAAATAAGACTTGCCAAGGATTTTCTGTGCAGGACACTCCCCCAGCTGAAATTGTCTCAGACTTTCAGCAGTCAGCAAGCCTGACCTTGCTGTGTCGGTTTGACAGACAACTCGGACACCACCCCTGGGGAGCCCACTGTCCCCAGTACTCCGTTGATTAGGGCTGATCCAGGGCCCCACTCAGGCATCAGAATCCACCGGTTGTAAAAGACCCAGACGTGGGCCCCCCTCAGCCACGTGACTCAGAACTTCTGGGAATTGACTGAATGTCAGTACATGTTGAAACTCCATGGATGATCCTAATAGGTAACCAAGTTTAGAACCGCCAGTCTGAGGTTGAGTTTGAAGACCACGTGGTTGTCACAAGTCCCATGGGAACGAGGAAGGTGTGGGGTGGGGGTGGGGACCAGAGGCTGTGAGTTAAGTTATCTTTCACCCTGACCACTGGCAGCAAAGCCACGCAAGGAACCGCACATAGAGAGGACTCAGAGCCTCTTACCACCCAGCGCGGGCATGCGCTGAAGTGCGGCTTTTAAGTACTCAGCACTATTGCTTGGCGGGGTCTCTGACTCCCCAGCACCTTCACTTGTATGGGGCTGTCTGCTCCGGAGAGCAGACATGTATCACTCAGCACCCGCGCTTTCTTCTACAGTGGGGTGTAACGACAGGGAACCTGAGACAAAAGACGATTTTCTGCAGGCCTACCTGGAGTCCGACTCCTCCCAGATCTTGCTGGAGCAGCGTTGGGGCTCGAATCTGACTTTTCCTAGGACCCCTGGGCACTGCTTTGCTTTCAAGCCTCTCCCAGGGCAGTTTGCCAACAGAAGTCATTTTTCAGTTAAATTGAACTTTCATGTACACAACGAATAATTTATATGGAACAGACTTATGCTAAAATAACCATTGGTTGTGTATCTGAAATTCAAGTTTACCCGGACGTCCTGTAGTTTATCTGGCAACCCTGCCTGGGGCTTCACTTTCTGGCTGGCTTCAGGGTTAATAGCGAGGACACTGGCACCAGACATACCCTTATTGGAACTAGCTCTGCCCTTTAGTGGTGACAGAGCTGCAGGCAAAACACCTAACCTCTGGAAACCTCTGTTTCCCCGTAAGAAAATGCAAATAATAATAGTACCTGCCTCTTGTGGTTTTATTAGCTATAAAATAATGTATGTAAAGCACATACTGAGCTCTCAATATATAGTAAATGTTATTAGGAAACAGAGTCAGAAACATTTTCAATGTTTAGCCTTTATTTTTCTAATTCTAAGGGCAATACAAGCTCATTATGGAAAATTAGAAAGTGTAGATAGATATAAGGAAGAAAAGAAGAGCTACCCATATTTCTACTCTTCAAAGATAAGCACTTTTATCATTTCCTCCCTAAAATATATATCTACATATGCACCGAAAAATCAGTTCCGTGATATGGGTTCTGCTTTTCTTTTTTTTCACTTAATGTTATATCATAAATATTTCCCCAAGTTGTTAGATATTCTCTGAAAATCTAATTTTCACTGTATGAATATATACAGCCTCTTCCTGTTGATCAAACCAGTTTTTGTTGTCGTTATAAATGGTGCTGCAATGAGCTCTTTATTGGTCTCCTGGCCGCATTTCTGGTCGGCCAGCCCTAGCTTTTGCCAGAATGTCTGTCAACACCAGAGACAAATGGATTTCAGCCCTGACGGTGGGCCCAGGGCCGCTCAGAGGCCCCATTGGTCGCTCTCCGCCCTTTGGAAGCAGAGCCTACTGGAAAGCCCAAACACACAATCGTTTTTGATCAAAGGGGAATCTTTTTTTCTGGCCTCCATACTCAGCCCATTCTGTTCCTAGCTGCATGTGTGATATCTCCACTTATTGCCCTTATCTTTCCTGTTTCATGGGCCTGGGGGGCCGGTGCTGGGCCAAGGGGAAGTCTTCAGGACCATCACAAGCCTCCACTGGGACAGCACTCCTTGTCTTTTCCTAGGACACAGAAAACCTTAAGTTTCCAGTGTGTGTCTCCTCCCACCGTGTCTGCCTCCTGATCGACATTGGTATAGCCGCTGGCTTTTAAACAAGCTCATGGGTTCATCCATTCTTTGTCCAGTGCCCCCAGAAGCCTCGAGGAGAGAACCACCTCCTGATATGAGACTAGCGTTAACCTACTTTTGGGCTCTCCTTACCTGAGAGGCCTCAATGGCTTTGACTTTCGAGAGCCCCATGGCTATTTGTCTGTGGGGCAGCAGGACCGAATCCCAGGCCAGTCTCACGTAGGAGCGTGACCCAGTAACTCAGTGGCAGCAGTGGTGGGAGAAAAGATTCTCCAAATACATGCACAGTGACAAAGAGAAGAGCACTCACAGGCAGAAGTGAGACACCCTGAAGCCATTCAGCTCTGTTTTGTGTGCATGTGTATGTTTTGATGTTTTGACATTTCAACTTCAGAGAACATAGCTTGGTTTTATAGAATAGTTTCAGTTCAGAGGGCAGACCGTATAAAAGTGTCCAAACAAAGTCTTCATGGCTGGAGGCCAGTATGAAGAGCTCTTTACCTGTTTTGCTCCCCGTTCTTACTCGAAAACCCTCTGGAATGTACTTCTCAGAGCAGATTCGAGACAAGGAATTGATTTCATTGTGGGGTTCCCATGAGCCCTCAGCATGTCTTCTTGCATGCACTGATTTTTTTTCTAAATTGGTTGAGTTTAAGATGCAATAATTATGCCCAAATCTGCACAGCTGCTTTTTTTGTTTTGGTTTGGTTTTTTGCCCCTGGAGAATTGATGGAATTTGCAGGTGTTATCCAGCCACAGGACATACTGGGGCAGCGTCGATCTTGCTGTCTGGGCCCAGGAGGGCAGCCGGGGTGGCTCAGGGCGTGTCGGTTCCTAGGTTGAACACTCCTGCTGGGTGTAGGGGCAGCAGATGCCAGCCGGCTTGGATTCGGGTCACAGGTTCAGCATGTGGCAAGTTCGAACCTCTGGCAAGTTACTTCACCTTTCTGTGCCTCACTTTTGTCATCTGTAAAAGGGGGATAACAATAGTCCCCACCTCATAGGACTATTTTGACTCGTAAATGAATTGCTACTCATTAAGCACTCCAAGCCCTGCCTAGTTCATGAGCTATCATTTATTATGCTCGGGGCCATATTTGGGGATCCCTTAATGGGAAACGCTGAGAACAGACAGGGCTTGTCAAACTTTAATGTGCACGTAAAACACCGCAGGCCTTGTTTAGATATAGATTCTTATTCGATAGGTTGAAAGTGGGGCCGGGGGCTCTGCACCTGCGACAAGTGGCTGTTCCAAGGCCACACGGTGAGGCGCAAGGATCTTGAGAACCTGGAATAAAATCACAGGTTCCCAGGCCCCAGCCCAGACCCACAGACTCAGGGTTATTCTCCAGCCTTCAGATCTCATGGAATTTGCCCCGGTCAAGTTTTAAATCTGCGGGGATCCATCGGCCCTTCCCTCTTCCCTGTTTTTCCCCTTTGACTGAGGATGGCTCCCCCATGCCCGAACCAGCGTTGTGTTTTAGAAGCAGAGAACGTGCCTGGTTCAAGTTCACAGCCTCAGAGGAATTTGCCTCGGAATGAGTTGTACCTTGGTTCTCACCTGTGTCTTGATATTTAGATGAGACTTCACAGGTGGCGCTAGAACGAGTTAAGACTCTTTAGTCTGTTGGGATTGAATGAATGGATTTTGCATGTGAGAACATACATTTTGGGGAGGCTGGGGGCAGAATGATCTGAACCGTGCTCCCCCAAATTCCTGTGTTGAAGCCCTCACCCCTACAGCAATGGTGTTTGGAGGCAGGGCGGGGGCGGTTCGTGGAGGGGAGGGGCCTTTGGGAGGTTGTCGGGTCAGAGGAGGTCATGAGGGTGGGGCCCTCAGGATGGGATTAGTGCCCTGGTGAGAAGAGGCACCAGGGAGCTTTCTTTTTGCGCCTGAGGACACAGTGAGAAGGCCACTGTGTGCAAGGCAGAGGGAGAGCCCTCGCCAGGGCCTGACCACCAGGCACCCTGATGTCTGACTCCCACCTCCAGGACTGTGAGAACTAAAAGTCTGTTGTTTAAGCTCCATGGGCCCTGGTCTTTTGTTATGGAGCCTGAGCTGACTGAGACGCTGGGGGCGGGGCTCAGCAGCCCAGCGTTTAAGAAGAGGACTTGAATGCCTCAAAGTCTGACTGGCTGGACTGAGTTACTTTTACTGTGAAGGAGGAAGGTGTGGTTCAAAACAAGAGTGCAGGAGAGAACCATGTCATTCTTCGCTTAGGGCTTAGGTGTCTCCCTTTCTCCCAGGCTAGGCAGCATGGCTCAGTGGTACGCGTGCCCCTCTGGGTTGCCTCCTAGCCCCTCCTCCCATTTGACGCCTCTGTCCACACACGGGCCTCAGGCTAAAGCGTATTTCCTTTCTTGGGTTCATCTAACCGAGTTCCAGGTGTTACTACTCCACGTGGCCAAGGTGCAATAAGTTGAATCTGCCCAGCCCTGGCGTGTGTTAAAAATGCAACCCCATCACTGCAAATCTAATTCTGTTTCTCAAAATGTTCACTGGAAATATTGAGCTGGACCAGAGAATTGAATCTGCTCAAGTTCAAATGCAGTTTGCTGTCATTAGAGCAGAACGGGCCTCTCTACTTGAATTTGTACATCTCCCTGTTGATCATTTTGGTGGACTTTCCTGGAGAAAACGATTATTTGCTGGAATCAAAACATGGTAAAAATGGTCCTCGTTTGCTAGTAAATTGATGCAGGTAGGACTTGACTTAATCAAATTCCAGAGCAAAGATGAGAGAGCAGACTCCTGGTCTTGGACCTGGCCGTTCTGGCGGAAGGCTCTAGGCTCCAGGTGGCACAGTCTTTGTGGATGGTCTTTGCCCCCCTCGTCTTGCAAACAAGGACACACACCAAGCTCCATATCTCTGTTACCTGCTTATTTTCACATAAAGCCCAGGCCCTGAAATGTTGGCCCGCTCACCTCTTCAGCTCCAGAGAGCTTTAGCAACTTGCCTAAGGTCACTCAGCAGGGAAATGGAGAAGCTGAAATTTGAACACAAGGCTAGCCAACTCTGGAGCCTGTGTGCTTTCTACTGTGCAACACCTGGAAGCACGGCTGAGAGCCAGGACCTTGGGCCGGGGCTGAACTCTTGACGCTTTTCTGCTTCCTGCCCGTCTGGGAGATGGTGGGAAGGTCTGGGCCTGGGAAAGTCAGGGGAAGTAGATATAGCTGCTTAAAGAATAGAAGAAACAGTTATCTTCCTCCCTCCCTTCCATCTTTCCCTCCCTCTCGTAAATGTTTGCTGAGAACCTTCCATAGACAGTGACTCTGCCGCGCTCTGTGGATGCGGCAGTGAACAGAACAGATCAACTTCTGGCTGTTGCGGAGCTCATACCCTAGCAGGGCAAGGTGGATACTAAGCAAAGCAAGCAGGTAAAAGCCAGAGTAATGGCACCTGATGGTCAGGGCTATGGAGATAAACTGAGGCAAGGAAGGAGGGTTGGGAGTATCAGGAGGGGGGTATGTGATTAAAACAGATTGTCCGGGGAGGGTCTCACTGGAAAGGTGATCTTTGAGCAGAAATGAAGGCGTTGAGGGGGCAAGCAATGTGGATCTGGAGGAGGGGTGTTCCAGGGAGAGGAGGCACATGCAAAGGCCCTGGGGTGCAGGTGAGCCTGTGAGCTCGGGGAACAGCAAGGAGTGGAGGGAGTGAGTGAGTGAGTGAGCGGCGATAAGAGTCGGGGCAGCGATGGGGGCAGATCGTAAGGTCCCCGTAGGTTATGGGGAGGTCTTTGGATTTTACACTGAGTGAGGTGGGAGCTAGGGGAGGATTTGTATTGAGAACAAGGGAGACCAGGGAGGAGGCTAGTGTGACTTTTCAGATATGCGAGATGACAGTGCCTGGGCTGAGGATGCTGCAGTGCACGTGGGCAGAAGGGGACAGATTCACGAACTATTCCGAAGGGCGGCTGGTCCGGCTTTGAGGCTCGATTGGATGTGCAGGAGGTGTTGAGGAGAGTGAGCAGGAGCCCCAGGCAGCCTGGGCTCTGGGTAGAAGAAGGTGCCAGTGATGACAACAGTACTTAGGTTCCCAGGGTCCTATCCCATCCACTTCTCAAGGTGCCTCCCAAGTGGCCTGTCTGAAGCGAGGATCCAGCTGTCTTGTGTAGGTTTCCCCCAGAAGTGACTTTATGACAAAGGTCTGAATGCAAGGCCAGCCCAGTGGGGTGGGGGGAAGGGAAAGAGGACAAGAGAGGAGCTGCTGTGGGGAGGCTACCGCGCAGACAACCAGATCTCAGGCCTGCCGGTGGCTGAGGGCTGCAGTGTGGGAGGGGCGCTTCAGGCTGCCCGCTCACTGGCAAAAATGAGCTTACACTGCCAGAAACAGCCCTCAGGTAGACTCACAGGTGTGGACAGGAAGCAGCCTCATCCAGGTAGAATACACGATGAGCGGGGCTGGGTGCAGGCGCGGACAGCATCTGCTACTGTGACCGCCTTACCTCCTCCTCCAAACCTGTCAGCAGCTCCCTGACGCCTCCTGGGTGAAGTGCCAACTCCTCAGCGTGGCCAACAACATTTTTCAGTGGGTCTTTATCATTGTGTTGTCTCTGCAGGGGTCCGCCAATGTTTCTTAAGGGCCAGGAAGCGAACATTTTAGGTTTTGCTGGCCCCAGAGGCCTCAGCTCTGCTATGGTAGGTAGGCAGCCTCAGGCTATGTGGAAATGAATTAGCATTACTGTGTTCCAAATTTTAGAAAACTAGCATCAGTCTAGATTCGGCCCACGGGGTTTCGTTTGCTGACCTTTATAGGATGGATGGGAATCAGACGGATAAATAGGAATGTGGGTATTATGATGATGCCACTAATGATAATTATAAATAATTACCATCACACAAAAGAGCTCTTAACTGCGCCCTAGGGAAGGGGGGAGCCCACCTGAACTTGAATTACACGAGGCGCGCGGTTTCCATCCCAATTGCATTTCCTGAGTATTGTGTTTTCCTTCCAAACATCTCAAAGCAGAGGATTTATGCTAGAGGAATTTAATTAAAACCACAGAGAGATCTATGCTTATACAACTAACTGCCTGGTTTAGCCCACAGTTAATTGAAGTCATGGGAGAATCATTTGAAAGTGGATTTTGTCCTCGTCCAGTCGGGGGCCCACAACCTAGTTCTTGTCATTATAATCACATCCCGTGTTTCCGGGGCTTCATAGACCACCTGGCAGTAGCTGAGTGGATATTTAATTTGGGACAGCTTTCCTGATGCGCTGAGACCAGCTATTCTATGAGCAACGGTAACTGTTTTTAATCAAAGGGCTCAGTATAAACTTTTAGCCCCACGTACAGAAGGCCTCTTGGCTGTTCTTTTTCATGAGGATCCCAAACAGGAATAAAACGTCTGTTTTCCTTTTCTTCATTACCTACTTCAAAATCACATTCTCCTTCCAGAGGTGTTGGATTTGGACACACCTGCGTTTAAACTAAAACGCAGTTACTCGCTTAGGATTTGGGTGACTAGAGACCATCAGCGTTAACTTCTCGATGTTTTAGGTTCCTTACCTGTAAAACGGACACACTGGTGCCTCTGCCCTTCTCTCTTCCTTCAGTTCCCACCCGAAACGCAGACCACCACACACGGCAAGAGCACTTCTGTGGGCCAGGGACCTTGCAGAAAACGTTACAACCATTACTGTATCACATTGTCACAATGTTCCTAGGAGGCTGGAATTATCGTCACCTTCATTTTAAAGATAGGGAAACGGAGGCACAGAAAGGAGAAGGACCTTTCTCGTTCAAATCACACAGCTAATGAATGTCAAAGGCAGCACCTGAAGACACTGATGTTTGACAGGGTCATTGGAGGCATGTGAAGGGATGATAAGTAGGATACTTCTTGGCCCCTAGTAGGCACTCAGGACAACAGAGGGGAAACACATCCCTTCTGTTGAATTAACTATCTTTCACATGATGAGCTTTGGGCTTATCGACCAGTCGATCTCTCTCTCTACCCCCTTCACTCTTTTCTCACTGTGGCATGGTGACACTGGGTCTAGGATTGCTTCATGCTCAGGAGTAGTCCATAAGCATTAGAGGTCTCTACAAGGTCAGGGTGGAGCCCAGAAAGGAGAAAAATAGGGAGTAAGCTATACTAGACACTGGGAAAGGCAAAGATGTTCTTGAGGGTCCCATGGTATATTGGTTTGAATATGTTCAATAGCAAGTAACAGTATAATGAACTAACAGTGTCCTGAGTAATACATAAAGGAATCTGCAGGTGGGTTACTCCACATTTAGCTTTGTGGCTTGACTATGTCACTGAGGACTGAGACTCTTTCTACTCTTCTGCTGCACTGTCCTGAATCTGTTGACTTTTCATCCTTCGTCTTGTCCCTCGATCACAGAATGGCTGCCACAGCTCCACGCATCTCATCTTCACACAGTCTCCTTCACGCAGGAATTAGAAGGAGCTTCCCTCTTGTCACTACTTTTATCAAGGAACAAAAAACTCACTGGATCTCTCTTTGCCTCTCGTTGTTTCGCAGTGGGCTATACACCTTGCCCTAAACCAGTCAAACCAAGAAAAGCGGAGTGACATTATCATGCTGAGGACCATTTAAGTTCATCCTCTCATGTTCCCTGAACATGGTGGGCCCCGCACAAATTCAGGCTCTATGATCTAAGCATGAAGGGAGGGATTAGCTGTTGGGTAGGCAAAGAACAGCACCCACCACAAAGAGAGCCATGGTGATAAGTGGATAAGAAGCAGGTCATGTGTCCTTCTCATCTGGCGTCAGCCTAAAATAAGGGGTCTTGGCTCACCTGGATTAGAGACCCCATACAGGGAGTGAGACTGCAGTGACAGAGCAGAGTCCTTGGGCTGTGTATGACGCTAGCTGTCTATGCCTCAGTTTCTCATTTGTGAAATGGGGATGGCTCTAGTACCTGCCTTGTAGGTTGCTGTGAGGATTAAGCAAATTAATCTGCTTAAAATGCTTAGAACTATGCTTAGCATCTATTGTGTACTGTATGAGTATTACGTGCTATGTTTAACGGGCCAGGCAGGTATCTACCATGACCGACAGCGTCAGTTTGCCCAGGACTGGGAGGATTGCTAGGATGCGGGACTTTCAGTTGTAAGACCAGAACCTCCAAGGCAAACCAAGACAGGTTGGTCGCTCATAGGGAACACAAATGGGTGAGGTGGACTGTGGGGACCTGGGGCAGACTGCGGAGCGTACGCCTTGGTTACGTTGCTGCACCTGCTCATTACCGTCTTCCTGACCCTCTGTTGTTAGAGCTGAGTTTTCAGGAGAAGCCAGACAGCTGGATTTTTTACGTTAAACCTCCAGCTTTTTATATATGTCAATCATTTTTTAAAAACCTAGCACATTGCTTTGTTCCAAACAGAACACGTTTGCCGTCCACGCGGCGCCCTTGGGCTGCCATTTTGCCGTTTCCTCCTCTTTTCCCCCCTCTGTTCCTTACAGAACGGGATGTTTCCTGGTTCTGGAAAATGCACATTTCCTGCCTCCCAGAGCCGCTCCTTAATTCATTATTTGTTTCTGCAGAAAGTGCAAGAAGGAAATTAAAGATGAAAAATGTTCCGTAGGTTTGGTGGTTACAAGTACAAAAAGATTTCCCCGATAAATATTGTCCCCCATCACTCATTTGTGAAAGCTGCATGATGCGAAATTAAACTCAGGCTGGGCTGCTGTGAGTGACTGTCGCCGTGGCTTGGGGAAAATGAAAGTCATTCATCTCAGGCCAGTGTGACAGGTAGGACCATCAGCTTTCTCTGCCACTTCACAGCTGTGGTGGGTGCAGATGTTACGTTTTCGGTTGGTTGGTTGGTTGGTTCGGTGTTTTGCAGTGAATTTATACTCGTGCAATCAGTGGCCTTCATTTCAGGAATTCAGAGAGGTTTTGGAAGTGGCTGGTGAGTAGTAGGTAGCCCTTCATGAAGGTTCAAGGGCTTATAAAAAACGTTCTGTGAATGCTTATGAAAAATGCACCCAAATTCTTTTACAAAATTCTTCCCACGTCTCTGAGTCCCAGGCACCCACGTGAAAGTTCCCACTTCCTCCCCCTTCTGATGTTCACACTTGCCTCAGTTCAGTCTCAGGGGTGCTTGATTTCTCAAAGGGTGTTTATATTTGAAACAAGAATCGCTGGTAAGTGGGTCAGCTCATAACCAGCAATCTCATGATTGCATTTCTAGACAAGAACAAGAAACAATATAGAATGAAGTTTAACAGACAACACGGTCTGTGTACAACACAATCAAAAGTCAAGGACCTAGGGATTAATGTAATTAAAGACGTGTAAGAATCTATGCAAAAACCACGAAATGTTAGAAAGAGAAATAATAAAAGATATAACTAAATGGGGAGATTAGAAAGTTCAAAAGTGTTAAGTCGGTTATTCTCAAATTAATCGACAGGTACAATGCAATCCCTCACAATGTTAAAAGGGTTCCCCTTTTGTGTGTATGGAAATTGACAGGCTGATTTAAATGAAAATGCAAATGTCCAGAAACAACCAAGACAATCTGGAAGAACAAAGTTAAAGAGCATATACTACTTGATATCAAGACTATTAACAAGTGACAGTAATGAAGGCAATGTGATACTGGGACAAGGACAGATAAATAGGCAAATGAAAAAAATGGAAAGTTCTAGAAACATACCCGCAGATTAATGTATGACAAAGATGGCCTTTCGGAGTAGTGGGGAAAGCATGGTCCTTTCAACAGTATTGCTGGGTCAGTCAGCTACCCGTAAGGAGAATGGACAGGACCAGGTGCTGAGTTAGCTTGACAGGTGGTAGGGCTGGTAAATGGCACCTAGGCTATAGCAAGTCATTTGCAACAAGTGTGATGGAGAGGCGCAGGTGATGGGGGTGCCCCAGCAGAGGGGGGCCATCCGGCTGCCTTCACTGCCACTGCGTGGCAGCTTCAAGTGTCTCGACACTGCGGTTTTGCTGCCCCTGGCTCATTGACATCAAACCTTCTGTTTATAGCCAAGCCCCAAGGAGGCTGCCGGGGGAAAGCCAAGCCTGGTGCACCCTGACAAATCAATTGCAGTGTCAGCAAGAGAGTGGTGAGTTGCAAATAATTCTTAAATCACCCGAGTCCCGCATCCAAGCTGGGGAACGAATTCAAATACTCCATACATCGTTTGGGGCCCTGGCATCACTTTCTGACCTGGACCCTCCTTTCAGAAGCTGGGAATTGAGCAGCAAGTGGTCTGGGTAATTCGGGATCACCAGGAAACCCATGGTCTGACAGTTGGCAGCATGTCAGCTCAGTTCCTGGAACCTCCTGGTGGTGATGTCTGTGATGACCATCTGTTGTTTTGGCCAACCTAGTCCACTTCCCTCTTCCTCCAGAAACAGCATCTTGATTTCCTTTGGGGGAAACCTCCCCTCCCCGACTCCCAGTCCCCTTGGTTCAGCTGGACCTGACCCCACATGGCCCAAATGGAAGGTGATGGCTTCCCGCAAGCCCTGCTTAGCCACTCTGTGCAGAAAGGGAGGTCTTTTCAGGGAGTTCCTACGGGATTTGGATTGGTCCTCTTTGAGTCATGTGCCCATCCATGCCCCAATCACTGTGGCAGGGTGGATGGCGGATGGGGTGCTCTGATTGGATGGACTTGAATCACATGCCCCCTCCCTGATGGAGGGGGAGGTTGAATGGACTCACAGCTGCACCACCCCAGAGATGGGCTCCCCTCACAAGGGATGGGGGGTGGCTTCACTTCCTTCTTCAGCTCACGCCAGCCTACGAGGAAGGCAGCGATGTAACCCCACGCCACAGAGAGGGGCACTCAGTGGCTTCGTCACTTGCCTCAGGTCACAGCAGGAAGTGGCAGACCCTCTGAATGGGGGAGAAGTGTGCCGTGAGCCCAGTATCGGGTATCTGTGTAGCTCCGCCCTGTTTCATCTCCCTCTCTTTTGGGGCATTTCCAAGTGCTCCTCTCCAGGGCAGGAGGGAGACTCTGTGAGTGGGAGCAGGTTCTTTGGTTCCAGTCTCAAATACGAAAGATGGTGGAAAGAGCACTTGGTCTTGGAGCCACCGTGGAGCTGTGCAAATCGGTCAAATGACTTAGACTTCCTGAGCCTCGGTCTCCCTGATCTGTATAAAGGGAGAAATAGTGGGGTCTACCTGTAGGTCCTTGGGAGGGTTAAGTGAGTTAACATTTGCAGAAACCTTTGTAAACTGTGGTAGCCCCATAGATTCGATTTTTTCTCACTTTGGACCCCTTCCTCAGACGCTTGCGATCAACGCGTGTCTGTGCCCTAGTCCCCTGCAAAGCAGGTGCCAGTCTAAGTGTGTTGCATGCCGATGGATTAGGGGTGGCCCTCTGGGACCAAAATAGCTAATAGTAGTCACCCATGAAGTGTCCCAAGTATTGTGTCAAGGACTTCCCATACAGTCACCTGGCCCTCACGCTACTCCCCAAGGGTAGGTTCTCTGACTACGTCCACCTTCCGGATAAGGGCCCCGGAGCTCAGAGAGGGGGAGCAATGTGCAGCAGGACACTCAGCTAAGAGGGCAGAGCCGGGGTTTGAAGCCAGGTCCATTGGATTCAGAACTCTGTGCTCTTCGCGGCATGGCGAGGGCCTGATTGGATGAGGAGCAGGGATTCGCCTGTGGGAGGCCCCAGGAGCCCAACCCTGTTCAGCTGCATCTTGCAGATGCGTAAAGCATCAGCAATGATTGAGCCTGTGTGCAAAACTCCCTCCACAGAAGGCTGTGGGGCTGCGCACTGGGCTCCAGGAAGGAGCTGTGAAAACCAAGAGCAGTGGGATCAGACCAGCCTCTGATGCAGGCACGGGGCTGGGGAGTTTTCAGCATAGACCTTGAGCCGTGTGCGACCTGCAGGAGCAGTGGCTGAGATGCTGAGGCAAGGAGGTGCAAACACTGTGGCCCCAGCTCCTCTGTCTCTCCAATTCCAGACTTATCCGGGGTGGACAGAGAACCAGCGTTTTTCTTGAGTTGTCAGTGGGACCCATCCTGGGCAGGGATAGCCATTGATACCGCTGATCGGTTGCATTGGTAAAGGAGAGACGCGTATTCGGTGGGGCGTGTGAGACCCAGGAGCACAAACCCTGATAACAGCAGCTACAGGATGAGAAGCGCTGCTCTTTTAACAAGAGGTCTGGAGAGCAGAAGTACATCAATACCCTAAGAATGTCACCAGGGACCCAGGCCCTCCCTCTGGATGCTTCTCTGGGTCCTGAGATTTGTCATCTCATAAGATGGTTGCCGCAGCGCCAGGTGTGGGTCCTTACCTCCTTCTGGGGAGGAAGCAGGGTCCCGGGCAGGAAGCTTGCTCTTTGCCGGCCTGTGTCGCTTCCTAGAACCTTTGAGAGACCTGCTTCTACGGCTCAGGGAGCCGGACGGGAGGCACGTCCCAGCCCGGGCTGAAGAGGAGCCCGGGAAAAGCCGAGTGCCAGCAGGCAGAGGGGAAAGGGGCTGACCTGGGGGTTGGCGGGGCAATGCGAACAGAGCCCCAGATGTTCCTTCCGTCTGTTCGGGGGCTGAGTGGAGGCTGCCTTGGAGAGGGTCCAGGCCCCACCCCCGGTTTGCTCTTGGTCCCTCCGCTGACTCACCACCTGGCCTCGTGTACAGACAGCGACTCAGCCTGTGCAACAGACTGGAATCAAATCCCAGTGGGCATGGACTCCTCCGCAGATACCCACTCCAACCTAAATATTTCTGACCCAGCTTTCACTGGATACTGCTTAAGCCTGTCTAATGAAAGTGTGTCCCCCGCCGCGAGTGACCAAATATGCCGGCCACCTTCTCACGCAGGGGGCTCGACTCGCTGTGCCACGCTGCTGTAGACAGGCCGGTGATTCAGTGCGCAAAAGGCTGCTGTCCGGACCCTCCTGGAGCACGTGGGCAGTGGAGGGGTCAGACAAGTAAACAGGCAATCACTGCCCAGAGTGGAAACTTCCACGTGCAGGAGACGAAGAGAGGAGCTGGCACAGGTGTGGGCTGGAGCCAGACCTCATGGCTAGGACTTCTGGCCTCAACCTTATTGGGTGTCAAAAGATGGTCCGCAGGAGGACCTACCCCCTTCACGCTGAGGTTGGGAGGAGCCACGACGTGAGCACTGACTGTGCCCGCATAGTCTGCACACTCAGAGATGAGGCGTTCGCTTTACTACAGAAGCCCCGGGTGGACGTCAGGGAAAGCCGAGATTTGGAGAATGAGTGGGTGTCGGGAGGGGGTTGGGCAGGGCGGAGGCAGGTAGGTGATGGTGAAAGAAGCTCCGGGTGGCCCAGCAGGAGGTACGAGGGAGGGCGGGGCGATCAGCAATGACGCAGGAGGTGGCACATGGGCTCATTCTGCTGGCGTTCACCCCGTCCCTCTATGTCCAGGCCCTGCGGGTGCCACAGTGCACAGGACGGACTTGGCTGAGGACCTCAGCCTCAACCTTGACTC
This sequence comes from Mormoops blainvillei, assembly GCA_004026545.1. NCBI lineage: Eukaryota > Metazoa > Chordata > Mammalia > Chiroptera > Mormoopidae > Mormoops > Mormoops blainvillei. The sequence continues at coordinate 37,796 of PVJD01002011.1, forward strand.
ATGGGGAGCCAGGGAGGATATTATGCAGGAAAATGAAGTCTAAAAACACGCTTTTAAGAAAGATGCAGAGGTTGAATCAGTTAGGATTCAGACATCAGCACAGATATGACAAGGGGTCGCTATGGCCCAGCTGGAACAGAGTTGTCACGCTAAGGACCCACACTGCTGCCCTTGGCCCTCTTCCTCCGCGTAGGGTTGCCATATAAGGGACAGGAGGCCCAGTTAAGGTGGAACTTCAAATAAACAACCAATCACATTCTAAGTATGTCCCAAGTATTGCACGGGACATACTTATGCTTACACATCTGCTAACTCAGGCAAGCCTACCTCCATGAGTCACAGCCTGGGGCTGACGGCGGCATCTGGTGGCACCCTAGGTGTTTTGGTGGTCACCTGAGCTCTGCCCACAGCCCCGTGAGAGCAACACAACAACTCCACAAGGCGGAGGCCCAGAGGAGTCCGAGGCACTCCACCCAGGCTCCCGGGAGCCTTATGAGCAACTCCTTTCCTCTTGTCCAGGTGGCTGTCCCCAACCCAGCCCAGCCTCTGTCCCCTACCTGGGAGGGCTAAGGAAGGCAGCTCCCGGAGTCAGTCCAGATGTAGACTAGGTCGTCCCAGGTCCCCTTGGGCCTGGAAGGGTGGAGTGAGAGGGATGCAACACAGCCCTTTGTGCTCACGGAGCTCAAGGACACTACTGTATGCGGGGTCCTCCATCTGTCTTCCGTGACAGGCGTGGCAGAGTGCCCCCAGGAGCGGAAGCTGCCATTGCTTGAGTCCTTAACTTGCTCGCTGGGGCGGAGTTGTACCGAAGGTAAGTCAAGACCTTCGAGGGTCGAACATCTTTTGACTGGAGACTCAGTCTTACCATGTGCACGATCTTGGGCAGGTTACCTTCTCCTTCCTGAGGCTGGTTGTCTGATCTCATGGGCTCGTGGGGAGCTGAACCGAGAGAATGGGTGTGAAATTCCAAGCTGCATGGTGCCCGGCCCCTGGCAAGGCATCTGGAAGGGCTACGGTGGCACAGATCTGGGAGGTTCTTGTTGCCATGTCACTGGTAAGGAAACAGTTCACAGAGGCAGAGTCCAAGTGGGGAGCATCTACCGCCCCACAGAGCCAGCCCTTGGCGCTGGCCCATCATCCCAAAACTCAGAGGGATCCTCCAACACAGAGTCCATGGGCTTCTTTAAAAAGCTGAAACTTATTTGATTGCATGACTAATGCATATGCATCAAAGACAATTTAGAAAAGGCAGTTTTGCCAAAAAAGAAGAAAATAAAACTCACCGACGTTTGCACCACCCAGAGATAGCCACAGCTGACGTGCCACGGGGGCGTATTTTAAGACTTCGGGGGAAATTTTAAAAACCTAAAGCTGAGAGGGCTGCACTGCTTTTGTTCAGAGCCTAGGGTTGAGGCAGGGCTCCCAACCTCAGCACGGTTGACGTGCTGCGTGGACAGTTCCTTGTGGTGGGGACTGTCCTGGGCGTGGCAGGGTGTTTAACAGCCACCCTGACCTCCACCCACCACACACCAGTGGCACCTTCTTGAGTCCAGATGACCAAAAATATCTGTAGTTATTGCCAAGTGGCCCCTGGTGGGGGGTAAGTAGGCCTCAGTTGAGAAAAGCCGGGTCCAGGGGTAGATGGAGGCTCTTAAGTCGGCCACCCTGGCTCTCGGTCCCAGCCCAGGTGTAGACTCAGGCAAGCTGGCTGATGACTGAGCCCCACTGTCCTCATCTGTGAAATAGGGGTCACACCTGCCCTCCTGGCAGAATTGTAAGGTTTAAAGGAGAGGGTACCCTGGGACATGGAAATCATTCAACACGAGGGAGTGGCCCCTGGCACTGGTGTCCTCCTGGTGGGTGGCTTCCTCTGATGACACCTGACTTTGCAGAAACCCCAGTCGAATCAATGAAAAAAACAACTCATGAGCATTTGGAAGCATGTGCCCCGCGTCTTGTTCTGAAATTGCCACGGGAGCAGTGATTGAATATGGCTCTAGAGCCAGCCAGCCTGCGTTTGCATCCTGCCTCTGTCCTTGACCACTTGTAAAAGCTTGAGCAAGTGACCGCCCATTTCTGTGCCTCAGTTTCCTCACCTTTAAAATGAGGGCAATGGTGGTATCTACCTGATGGGGCCGTGAGGATTCCATGAGTTCACCCAGTCAGTGGCTGTGTTAATAAATATTATTATTACATGTGCCCAGTCGTATGGAGACAGTGTGCGAGGGATGGGTACCTTGGAAACGATCAAGGTGGGATCTTGCTTTGGAGATGCACTGGGTGAGAGAGGGGCTTGAGGAAAGTGTGTCGTGTGGTTGCCGCCCCTCCAGCTTCTTTCTAGACCCTGGGTGGCGTCACTGTCCCCACTGCCTGAAGGCTTGTGAGTGATGGCTAGCTATCCTTGAGAACAGGACACTGGACTCCACACCCTCAGGAAATTTTAGTTTAAGAAATTCACTGTGTTCTGGGGGCCCCTAAGTGTTTCATGTTTTTCGTAGGGGTTTTTTTTGTTACTTTTTTATTCTGGTAAAATATATTTGATATAAAATTTCCCATTTTAACCATTTTAAGTGTACAGTTCAATGGCATTAAGTGTGTTCCCATTGGTACACAACCATCACCGCCACCTATCTCTGGGGCTTTTTTATTTTGCAAAACTGAAACTCTGTCCTCACAAAACAATGAATCCCCATTTACCTGTCCTGCCAGCCCCTGGCCACCTGTCTTCCACTTTCTGTCACTCCGTATTTGACTAGCCTGTGCACCTCCTGCCAGTGGATGTGTGCAGTATCTGTCCAGGTGCGTCTGGCTTTTTTCACTTAGCAAAATGACTTCAAGCTTCACCCCTGTGGTAGCATGCGTCAGAATTTCCTTCCTTACAAAGGCTGAATAATACTTGATGGTATGTACAGACCACATTTTGCTTATCCACTCGCCTGCTGACAGACACTTGGGTTACTCCCACCTTTTATGAAGAGCTATTGTGAATAATGCTGCTGTGAACACTGGTGTACTAGTATCTGTTTGCATCCCTGCTTTCATATGCCCAGATGCGGAATTGCTGGATCGTGCGGTGGTTCTGTTTTCATTTTTTCGAGGAACTGCCGTGCTCTTTCCCATAGTGACCGCGCCGCTTTACGTTCCCACCGGCAAAGCACGAGCGTCCTAATTCCCCTACGTCCTCGTCCACTCGAAGGGTTTGTAACCCAGCAGCATCCTTTCGGATTTTTACACCCTGAAAAGCGGTGGAGTGTGGGTAAGATTAGAACCTTCCCTCATAGTAACTTAACTCTTTGTTTTTTAAAGAGCCTCAGACCTTTCTGAGGGGCAGTTGCAGGTCCGAACGTAGCTGTGGCACAGCAAGGTAGGCAAAGCTGAGACCACCCCCAGTCTGTCAACCAACCTCCCCATTTTGACTTGGCGTCGAACGCTGAGAGGCTGAAGAACCAGGCAACCTAGAGGGTCACGTACTAGACCTTGGGTTTCCTGAACTCTTTGGGCCTCATCCTCTAGAGCAAGCTGTTTCCCTTATATCCCTGTTCACAGTGCACTGTCTCAGGCAGGCATGACAGCCCACCTGCGTGGAGGCTCAGGGCCCCAGCAGTCCACCCAGCTTCCTCTGCCAGCCTCGCCCCCCCACAGCTCGGGGCTGCCGGCCATGAAGATGGCTCTTCAGCATGGCCTGCGTTGCAAAACCTCTGCCAGTCTGCAGGGCTCAGAAAGCAAAGGGAGAGGACAGACCCCCCCCTGAGCTCTCCCATCTGTCCTCAACAAGGCCCTGGGATGTGGACACACAGAGATGGGCAAACCTCTATAGTTTGTCTGATGGGCAACGCTGCACACGCTACCCTCTATCTCATCCCGTCGGGCGTCTCACAGCCTTCGTGGGGTAATACCAACAGGACATCACACGGAACCCGTGATGCCTTTTTTCCGCCTTCGTGTGACACAGAATGCTCTGTATGGGGTCGATCCTAGCTGTCACCACTTCTTAGCCATGTGGCTTTCAGAAATCCCTCCCACAGCTATGCCTCAATTTCCTCATCAATAACATGGAGATAAGAATAGTATCTTAGGGTTTTTGAGATGATTAAATGAGCTAATACATGTAAAAGTCTCTAACATAGTGCCAGGCATATCGTAAATATTCCATAAATATTAGCCATTATCACTAAACAAAAGGTATCAATCACTCAGCCCAATGCCTGACACATTGTGGGCAATAAATAAATAGTGTTAATGGTTCCTGCTATTCCTTCAGTCCTGGATACGGACATCCAATTAATTGTTTTTCCTTCTCCCAGGCCAGCGATATCTTATCTCCTTTGTTGGAGCTAATGGAGGAGGGGCGGTGAAAATCAATAAGCCAGAAATTACATATTGGCAGCGCTATTGGAAGCTACTTGGGGAGAGTCCAATGGGGAGTGAGGCCTGGAGGCGGCTGCGATCGGAAGGATTCCACCTCTAGCTGCTACTGATGTGTGAAATCACAATTTGAGAAGTGAGAAAATGCCAGCAGAATCCCAGGGGCGGGCCCAGCGCTCCAACCCAGAAGGCTTAGCCCAACACTGGTGGTGCTTCAGGAAATGACAATGCTCTTCCTCTGTCCAAAATACCGTCTGTGCTCGTCCAATAACTTCCTGCCCAAAGCCGCCGCTTTCCTCCCTGCCGTCTCTGGGCAGGAATTATCTAGCTTGGACTCACTTTCCCTCCCCTAATAACGTTTGGTCCCCCTCTGTTACCATCATCTGCCATGTCCTACATTCTCGGAAGAGCTCAGGGAAGAAGGCATCAGAGTTTTGCCAGCCTGGCTGACTTTGATCTGATATTTGTCAGGGCCTGGCATGCTTGGAGGGGCTGCTTCGGTTTTGTTTTTTTAACCCCGGGTGAGCAGCTGCCTTATAGGAAACACATTGTTAGGAGGGGCTTTCTGAAGAAATGGATGTTTGGTACCAGATTGCTTGTAGGTGGCAGGGACCGAGGACTTGGATCCAGGCTCCACCTGAGTGGATATGCATTTACAAAGCACCACCTGTGGGCTTTGACTCAGCCACCTTTTCTGCTCTCATAGCCCTGCTGTGGGCCAGGTGTTTTGTTCTCAAGAAAATGGGGACTTGTTCTGTAGAATGGGAACACTGAGACCTTGACCTCTCCCTCCCTCAGTGTGACTTTACATAGTTGTGGAGAGGATTGCGAATAACAGAGATCTAAATAACAGTGGCTTAACCAAGGTAAAGGTCTATATCTCTTTTATGTAACAGTCCAAGAGGAAGCCATTTAGGTCTGGGAACGCAGTTTTACTTCAAAACATCCCCAGGGACCGAGGATCCTTCTAGCTTGTTGCTTCACTATGCATGGCGTCCATTTCCCAAGGTCGCCTCATTGTCCAAGAAGGCTGTTGAAGCTGCTGCCATCATGGCTGCATCCCAGCCAACAAGAGAGAGAAAGGGCAAAGACTAGTATGCCCACTCTCTTGAAGGACTCTTCTTAGAAGTTACACACATCTCTTCCATTCGTGTCCAACTGACCAGCACTTAGTAACATGGCTACTCCTGGCTGCAAGAGAAGCTGGGAAATGCAGTATTTATTCTTAGCAGCCGTGTGCTCAGCTACCAAGTGCGTAAGCTCTATTACTAAGAGAAAGGAAAATGGTCAGTGGGGAAGAACTAACATGTTATTTGGGAAAAAATAACAATGAAAAACATTGCTGAGCTCATCAGAGGGCCTATGTTTGAATCTCTGTCAGCCTTAGCATTTCTCCGAGTCTTAGTTTCCTCACCTATAAAGTGGGGATGATGGTAACTGCCTCAGAGTTTGTGAAGATTAAATATTAAATACACTGGAAGATACTTTTGGAGATTCTCAAAACATCTGTGGGCACCTAGGGCATGCAAGGGAAATTCATTTCTGGTGCTGATGATGTGAGTATCAAATTTATGGAGGCCTTTGTATGAAAAAAGACGAACCTGTCTCTAGGCGTGCCCTTGCCCAGGTCTGGCAGATGGCACTTTGTAATTTCTCTGCGACTGGTTGGCAAGAGAAATAATCTGTAAGGTGTCCAGAATCTAGTCATGCTGGCTGTGGGGTCGGGAAGTCCCGATGCGGTATAGCGAGAAGTTCTAAAGTATGTATAATTGGTGCATAAGATGATTTTAGATAAAGCCCTTACAGCTTTTTAAAACTGATGATATGTTTATTTTAACGTATTTTTAGAGAAAAAGAACATGACCATCAAACCTGGAGCTTTTACAGACATGATGGTTTAGGACAGAACTGAGTTTTTAAAAAGTGAGTCTATTTAAAGAAAAATTCAATAAATAATAACCTAAGTGGCACTTGGCTTTGGCAGGAACCCAGGTGAGAATTGCATCTCTGGCAAATACCTCGGATTTTAGCCTGGGGAAACCCCTGAGCAGAAGACCCAGTTTACCGGTTCCCGGACTGCTGACACGAAGATGGAAACTGTGAGGTATGAGGTATCGAATCTGTGTTGTTTTAAGCCACTCAGTTTGTGATAATTTGCTGTGCCAAAATAGAAAACTGATACACGTAGAAATTAAGGCTTGAGAAATGTTACTTACCTGGGCAAGATTCAAAAATCAAATGATTTCCTCATTTGTCACACAGTGACAGGAATACATACTTGTAGGGTTTCTGGAGGAACAGGTGAGGAAATAAATGTAAGTTCTTACCTAATGTGAGGGAAATATTGAGCTTAATGACTACGGATTAAAACAAAGGACTATAGGATCAATTAATTCCACAAGGACCACGTTTGACCCCTTGCATGACTCCAGGGACAGGCAAACCCTGGCAAGTTACAATAAAACTTCAGATTCTACAATTTGGCAGAACTTTTTTGATGTCCTAGTCATTTGGTTTCTTGACTCTTAATTCTCTCCAATCATTTCAAAAGTGTCTGAACTTGGACTTGAGCCTGATGAGATATTTGAGCACAGATATTCTGGGCTGCCCACCATCTTTACCAGGGAAAAACATCAGAGGCGATGCTTTTGGGTGTGGGGACCAAAGCCAGGACACCCAGGGGGCAGAGCTTCCACTGAGCTTTCCTGATGGGGCCTGGGCGAAGTGCCCTGCCCAGAATTTGGATGGGACAGCAAATCACTGGATCCCAGATCAAGACTTTTCAAAATACATCAGGGTCGATTTCTTAATAAGAAATGAGAGCCAGTGAGCACAGTGTCTTCATCCAGTTTGTTTTGCCAATTAGGAAAATTTAATTGATACCCTAAAGTGACTTCACTGCAGATAAGAAATCACCTGGGTCACTTGTTTCTAAAAATCCCCTGATCTTCCGGTCCCACACCTAGAGAGAGGGTTGGGTTTGGGAAATAGCAGGTAGCCTCGAGCTGTCTGCATTTTTATTGAGCCCCCAGGGGATCACAGTGCAGGGGGTATTTGAGATTGGGTGCCCTGGCAAATGTTTAACAACCACTTTCCTGGGCTGATCGCATTGAAAATGGGTAAGAAGGAGACAGTAGCATGCCATTAGATAGTATTTCCACCATACAGGTAAAATAGAGGCGAATGACCTCAGAAGAATAGAAGTAGTTCAAGTAGTAAGATAATTAAGAAGCGGTATGTTTTGAGTAGATGTCTTTGTTTTCTAATATAATCTATGCAGTTTTAAGTTCATATAATTAAATGGTCACTAATGGTTCTGTTTAACGACTGGCCAACAAAATTCCTGAAAAGTTAACAATAGGCTTTTGCAAGCCAGCGCAAGTCTGCTCCAATAAACAATTGAGCTGAGAGACAGTGATTTAATTTTAAGCCAATTGATTTCTAGGGGTGGGGCCCAGGCACCTTAGCTCTAACAGCGCCCCAGGGGATTCTGACGTTTATCCAGGGCCCAGGAGCATGGGCTTAAACACTCAGTACAAGGGGTGGCCCCTGCACCTGCAGTGTCAACATCACCTGGGAGCTCCTTAGAAATGCAGACTCTTCCTTCAGTAAGATCCCAGGTAAGTGCACAGTAAAGTTCAGGCAACACCAATGAAGGTGAGAAGAACGATTCAGAAGTTCCCTAATGCATTGGCTGGGAGAGCGGCAAGGAGGTGCTTTGAAATGCAGATTGCTGCCCCTGCCAGGGGTCCCCACTGAGTAGACCTGGTGCTTAGGGACCTCTTTTGGGGTGGAAGGCTTTCCCTGAGTGATTGCCGTGCACAGGGAAGAAACCGAAGTAGGGTCACTTCAAAGATACTTCTATCGGATGGAGGGGGAAGCCTAACAAAGACGGAGAGAAAGTCTTCGATCTGTACCCAGTAAGTGTCACTAGGCAAAGAATGGAACGAAAAGGACATGTGGAGAACACGTGACATTGAGGAGGCCAGGGGGAGATGCTGCTGGTGGGGTCGTGCACTTGGCACGCAGAGGCTGTCCCGTCGATGACGGCCCCCACGCGTGGGACAGGGCCCCGTGGGAAGAGCGCAGACTTTGCAGTTAGGGGCCTGTCCTTCAGGAGCAGCTCCTGACCTTCTCTGAGCCTCAACCTGGTCTTCTGTGAAATGGGGTGGGTAATCCCTCCCTCCCGGGGCTCCTCTGCGGAGAAAATGAAGCGATGTGTGTAGAGGAGGGCCAGGCAATCAGTAGCCTTGGCACACGCAGCTGTGACTGCAACGAAATCTCATAAGCATGTGCGTGCATGTGCGTGTGTGTGTGTGTGTGTGTGTGTGCAGTCATCACTATGGGTGGGCGAGACGACCAGCAGGAAGATAGCAAGATGCCCGTGCTGGCTAAAGGCAGGAGGACTTGGCGATGAGTTCAAGGGCAAACGGGAGGCCAGGGTACGTGGAAAGCGGCCTGGCTGATTAGAAAGGCACATACCAAAATCCACCGTTAAGCCCAAAGCCTCAACTTGCAAAGGGCAGAAAGAATACAAAAGCCTGTAGTCGCACAGCGCTGGTGGAAAAAATGGAGGGAGGTGGAAATTCCACTGTCCTTCTGAATCTGGAAGGGAAAACAACAATTGAAGAGGCCGGCTCTGGGCGATTCTCTCTTGTCTATGTAGCAAAGATAAGGCACAAATAGCAGGCTGGAGCCCTTCCCCGGAAAGCCAGCTGATAATGGGGCAGAGGGCTGAAAGCGTGAAACCTGCGGCTCCCCGCCTGGCTCCTCGGTGAACTTGGCGGCTATCACACGTGGCTTTTAGCCATTGCTTTTGGAAAACGCACAGCAACGATGAACCCTATGTCACAGGAGCAGCTGTGGAGCAGGTTGCAGAGGGGCGTGCCTGGGAATGGGAGGCATAAAGTGCCCCAGGGCACAGGGAGTTTGGAGAAGGGGGCCAGTCTTGGTAGCATCCCACCAGAAGGTCACCTTCATTCCCAACACTGTAAGTAGCCCCATTCACCTACGGGGATGCCTTCTTGGCTTGGAAAATCCCTACGGAGAGCAGGAGAGATGAAAATCCCTGCCCTCAAGGAGCTTTCATTCTAGCCGGGATAGGGGATGAAAAGAAAATAAATACTTTATTTCATAAACTCTAAAGACAGGCCCCCCCTCCCATTTTGATGTCTTTGAAACTAGGATACCTTTTGCATTGGGTTCAATGGCCACCCTACGCTTGCTTGGGGGAGACCATGGCGACAATGTGTTTGTCATTGTATAATTATGTGCAAGCATCAGCTCAGCCATTCTGGCAGCTGTCACTTCTGCCAGGTTACGTGAACCGTTGGTACTATGCGTGTTGAGCTTAATTTCCATTTCAATGCCTTAACACTCCACTCTTTTGGATTCCTCTTAGCCATTGCGTATGTAGAAGGGCACGAGAATAGAGTGACAGGGCATTTGTGATTGGAGCGATTGTCCTAATTCCATTTCTTATTGTAAAGCAACACCCTGGTGTTTCACGGGCCTGAAGCAAGGGAGCTACTGAGGTGTGGAGGCAATTGTACTGCATTTGGTTGTTGAAATAATTGCAGAAGGATCTATGATTAGCTCCTTAGCAGCGGGAAAGGCAAAAGAAATGGCCCCATTTCCCTGGAAAGATGAAAGAAATTTTAAAACATTGAGTGGTTGGTGCCGCGGAGTTTTCTAATGAATTCAGGACTTGTTAAGGAATCATGTTGTTTAATTGGCAACTTTTTATTTTTTGTTTTTGGTGGCCCATACAATGCGCCTCAGAGCAAATGGCACTTTCGATGCAGTGAGAAATGGTGGCGTGACAGATGGCAATAGGGCGGGGCGGGGCAAGTTGTATGGAAGACAGTTCAATAATTCATAGATAATAATACAAGAAGAAACTCTGTGTTTTGCATACTCACAACCGCAAAGCTACTTTTGGTCTACCCTGTATTACGGGGAAACACAATTCCTCATGTAAGGGGTCATGAGTTGGGGATATTGCAATTTGAAAAGTGTGACCGAAGAAGACCTCATTATCATTATAATTGGTGGTGTTGTCATTATTTAATATTAAGGCCAAAAACTGTTGTACAGAGAACATTATTTCTCAAAGTGTGGTCCCTGGACCAGCTATGATAATTTTAGGGACAGCTGACCCCAACTTTGAATGCAACATATGAAAATAGAAGGTATCTGGAACACTAAAGAATGCTTCTACCTACTTCAAGGAAATTGGCCTTGGAGAGATTGTTTCATTGAATGGGACAGAGGGATAGTCCTAGGGATCATGTAGGCATTCCCATTCCAGGATTGGAGGTCCCTCCCCTCCCCTGATCCTCATGATCACCCGCCTCTGCTACTAACGGCGGACCTGTCCCTCGCTCTGGTTCAGTTCCCCAGACTGTGGGGAAGCCCAGGGCCAAGTCTAGTCACATCAACCCAGTGCCCACCTGGGAATGATCAAGAGCATCTCTTTACCCACTCCCAGATTTGAACAACAGACCCAATCTGATTGGCTACTGGCCAGCCAATGGATTTTTTGGCTTTAAATCCGGTGCCCACCTTTAGTCCAATCGGAAGGAGCTGTGAGCAGTCACATCACTTCATATGTTGAAAGCCCCCGGTGGTGGCTTAACGACCCCTAGCTGCCTCTACCCACTGCAGGCACTGGAATTTGCAGCCCTGGAGCAGCCCTGGCCTTAGATGTCAGTACTTCCCAAGTCGTCACTTCTATGTGAATCACCGGGGGCCATGTCAACATGCTGCTGACAGCAATGGTGGTGACAACAGCAGTTAACAGTTACTGACTGATTTGCGAACCAGGGGTTACCAGTGCATTAAGGCGTTGGATGTTCAGTGACCTTTGGAGAGGATTGGCCCTTTTTGAAATGTGCTCAGAGCTTACCCGACCTGTTCACAGCCAGTGAAGTGCCAGAGCTGGGCTCTGGCCAGCTCCGCCTGACTCCAGAGCTTGCAGCCTTCCCATCCTAAGGAGCTGGGGAAGTGAGACATGAAAACTCCAGGAGGGGCTGTGGGAGTGGCAGGAGGGAGGTCCTGCGGCCTGGGACTTGGGGGCCAGGAACAGGTGTCTAGGACTGCTCTGAAGGCTCCATGACATGATGTCTACGGATAAGGAGGCACCTGAGCCAGCTCACACCACGGAGGTTGTTAGAGGGTGTTTGCAGGGATTAATCTTTAAAGTGGAGTCAGTACATTCGCCACTAACAAACACAGGCTTCGTAATGGCTTTGTTTTCTACCGGCAGGGATCTTGGAGGACAGAAAAACGTTACTACTGGCCAGGAGTTGACAAGGTAAATGAAGAGAGTTGAAATTTAATAATAAGAATATTAATAATGTATTGAGCACATGTTATGACAAGAGGAGAATACTGACTGAGCACTTACAATGGACCAGGCAGTATTTTAAGTCCTTGGCCTACATTAGCGCACGATTCCAGCAGTCCTCAGTGGTAGATGCTATTATCTACATTTTCAGGCAAGGAAGAGAAGGTCAGAGAGGACAAGCGACTTGCTTGAAATAGCACAGGCAGGGGGAAGCTGAGCGAGTCTTTCTGATTCCCCTGCTCACCTGCACAGACTCTGTGAACTAGAGAGGCCATAACATGGTGAGGGGCTGCATCGTGTGGTGCCCCGTTCTCAGGAAGCACCTCGCGTGCAGAGATGTCTTATTTGTTGCTGTAAATGGAGTCTCTGGCACTGTAAAATGATTTTAAAATTTTTAAAAGATTATTTTTCAAATGCTTTTTGAATGAAAGATGAGATCAGTGGTGAGGACTTCTCGGAGGAAGAGGTTCTCAGATGCTTGAATGATGGGCCCGGGACCAAGTTGGAAGGACAGAGGGAGACGGGCTCATCCCAGCGTTGCCCAGGAGACTGACAAGCAAGAAAAAGTTATTTTCAGATGGTCAGGAAGGACAATGGCTTAAATCTGGACAGCTTCTCATCTTCCCCACCGGATGGTGACAGACAGGGAAGCACTGGACAGAGCACCAGTGAGCTGGGTGGGCTTCCTCATGGTTCATGCCTTGTCCCACCTGGGTGTGTGTGTGTGTGCGCACACGCGCGCGTGTGTGTGCGCAGTACCAGGGCTCAGCAACTGCAGAAGCAGAAATAACTTCCACAGTGATGGAGGAAGCATGTTCTGACCCTCGCCTCCTCTGGTCCGGGAAAGAAGACCCAGCTAACAAACTGAGTAGTGGGACCCAGATCCGTCCACCATCCAAGTACATGAAGGACCCTAGAAACATGTCCCCAAGTTTGCATAGGCTCCATTGTCCCCATCGACTCCTGCTGAGTGTCCTTTTGAGCAGGACCACAGCTGCAGAAGAACGGCAGAGGCAGCAGAAGAGTTCCTGCCAGACAGATTGGATAGCAGAGCACCTGAGTTTCCTCCTCAAGGCTTCCTTTCTGCTAGTGCTGAATAATCTAGCCTTGTCTGATCATGGGTCCCCTTCATGGGAGGGGGTGGCCTGCTTTGACAGTCTGGGAGGGCCTGGGAGGATAGGATCCTTTTTTGGGTTCTTCACTGCTGACTCACTCGATGATGGTCTCTCGTGACCGGCTTGGTCTGTTTCCAAAGTTTTGTCCTTTCCCTCTTGGGTAGAGCAGTGCTTAGTCCTTCTGGATGTTTAAGGAGTCCTCTGGGTCTCTTTTGACTCTCAGTTTTGACTCGCTTCTGAGACAGTGGCGCCAGACACTTGTGGCTTCTGTAGTAACTGGTAGCCTCTCATTAAGCACCACTGGGTGCTGATGAGCCTCTCAACAAACCGAGAACTGGATTCTCTCTGTGACCTTGTCTATAGGTGAGAAAGCAAAGCTCAAGAAGCTTAAATAACTTATTCAAGGTCTTCCAGCAAAGAAGCAGCAGATCCAGCACTTGAACACAGGTCTGTTTGCCTCCGGAGCCCCTGCTCTTAACCACTGTGCTGTTTTGCCTTCACTGGCACGTCCCACACTCAGCTGCTCTGATAAAGTCCCCTGTAATAATGTGGTTGGGCTGAATATCCCATTATTGGTCTCTCCGGATAGATGCTCTGGGGGTCCTCCAGGGTGCTAGCTGGAGAAAGAGCAAGTCAGGGTCCCCACCTGGCCTGCACTGACTTTACCTGTCTGTCCCAGAGAGCCCTTGAACTTAAAATTCCCTGACAGAGTGCTTGAAAGCAGCATGGCCTTTGGAAGCCAGTGACCAGGGCGTAAGTCATGGTAACTGCATGCCCCTGGCCCCTGTCTGACTGCCCTTCTCCAAACTTCAGTGTCCCCACATGGAAGAAGGAGGGTGGTCGTAGCCCTCCCTGAAAGGGAAATTGCAAAGGGCTCAAGAAGCTAATGAATGGCTAGCAGCTTAGCGCGAGGCCTGGCACCCAGGAGGGGTTTCATGAACTCTTACGTTCATTGTCACAAGTGCCTGAGGCCAGTGTCCTATGGGAAAACCTGCACACAAGTGGTAAACGGCCAGCTGGGGTGGGAGGGCTCAACCTACCCTGTGGGGGGCATGAAGGCACTTACTACATGTGACATCCGGCGCGCGGGCAGAAGCAGGATCTTAGTAAAAGCACGACTCACAGCAGTGACGTTATTCATCACACCTGCTGGCCGTCCGGGGCTGGACCCTGGTGCTAAGTCACGGCGAGCTTGTTGAGGAGACTTGGGAAACTCTGGGGGCTCTCATTTCTGCCCTCTCCTCCCATTTTAGCCTTTGTTAATTATCTCCCAAAAGGTCTTGAAAAAGGAAGAAATGGCAAGTAGCCTGGCTTTTCCAAACTGCTGGTCATTTCTAGTGTGATGTTTGCATCTTTCAGAAGATGGAATTCCATGGAAGCTTCGTGTGAGGCTGGGTGAGCTGGTGGGGAGACTCTTGCAGAATTACCCAGAGAGAAGCAGGGGTGGGATTGGCCTGCATGCTGCCTCTTCTGTGGAGCAAAACTTACAGAATGATGAAGGCTCTGGGTAACCGGACTTCATGGGACTGTCATGTCACATATCTGTTATGCGGGCTCCAAGCAGAGGCGCGGATGGAGCCAGAATGAAAACAGTCATACCCTGCTGCTTCAGTGAGCTGAGCGTTCATCACCTCCCCTTCGCTCTGCATGGCCATGACCCCCTTGGTGAGGAAGCATCTCATTTTATAAACCAGAACTGAGGCCCAGAGATGTCAGGCGACTTGCTCAGAGTCACACAGCGAGGAAGGAGTGAGTGGTCCTAGGATTCGAGCCACAGTCTTCTGACTCCTGCTTTTACTGCTATAGCCCAGGTTGGGCCTGTGACTACTGGGGACACCAGACGGGCTTGTCATCTGCCTGTGCTGCAGGGACAAAGCCTGCAGCTAACACACTGTGTGTCACTCCCCTTGCCCATCTCCCAAGGTGCCTAGACCTCATTAGATGTCTCATCTCAGGCAAATGGCTTCTTTTCTTTCTATTTCCTCACTTTTCTCATCTGTAAAATGGGTATAATTGCCACTGTTAATAACGTGGGGCAGCCTGTGTAAACTGAAACAGTCTGCCTCCCCCATCACATGCCCATCAAAGGCCTTTGGCAGTGGGTTTCTGCTGCTTTGAGGTTGTTGAAAGCATCGTGTTTCTCCTTAGTCCGTGGCCTCCTTTGATTCTAATAGTCACTTATCTTTAATTGTCAGCCTCATGCTAACACCGGGGCCCTCTCTGATCGAGCATTTCCGGCCTCTGCGGCACACTGTGCCCTCTCAGAGCCAAGTGGGAGCACCCGTCTTAGCTCCAGCCGACGTGACACAATGTCAAATGGCTGAAGCAACAGACGTTTAGTTATCTTCTCAAAGTTCCTGGGGCTGGAAGTCTGAGGTCAGGCTGCCGGCATGGCTGGGTGGGTTTGGCGAGAGCTCCCTTTCTGACCTGCACTCGGCCCCATTCTTGCTGTGTCCTCGCTTGGTGGGGACAGAGCTCTGGTGTCTCTTTCTCTTCTTTTTTTTTTTTTTCAACAGACAAATCATTAGAATTGTATAAGCAACATTCCCAGATACAAGATTACCCCATAAATATCAATAACATTTCTCTGCACCAGCAATCAATCAATTGGAAAAAATAGCCTTGAGATACACGTCTTTTCACATTTTACTGTCTCTGAAACTGGGATGCATCTTACACCGATGGCATGTTCGACTTGAATGAACACGGAATCGAAATAAGACACCATTCCCAACGGTCTCAGGGACGGTCGAGAGCCTTGGAAGCAACAAACAATACACAAGGCCTCTGCGGAGAAAACTTTAAACCTCTCGCGAGGGGCGCAGGAGATGAGGCAAATAAATGAAATGACTTTCTCTGTTTTCAGTCAGATGATTTACTATTATAAAGCTGTCAGTTCTCCCCAAATTCACCTAAAGAGTCAATACAATGCCAATAAAAATTACACATGGATTTTTTAGAGGAACACAGTAGAATTTTTATGAGGACACTGGCCCTGTGGGATCAGGACCGCACCCTTATGGCCTATTCAGCCTTTTTCACCCACTCACAGGTGCTCTCTCCAGATACTGTCACACTGGGTGTGTGGGATTCAACACAGAAATTTTAGGGGAGCACAGTTCAGTCCACAGCAATACCCTGGCTTCTTTAAAGCTTGATTGAAGTATAACTAGCAAATGAAACTTATATATCTTTAAGGTGTACAGCTCGATGTTTTGATATACGCTATACTTTGGGAAATGGTGACCACATCAAGCTAATTAATAGACCCATCACCTCACATAGTTACCAGTGTGTGTGTGAGGGAGAGAGATGAGATTGCTTAAGATCTACCCTCTTGGCAAATTCCAAGCATGCAGTCCGGTACTGCTAACTGCAGTCACCATGCTTGTTGTGCATTTTATCCCAGAACCTATTCATCCTGCGTAACGGAAACTTTTGTACCCTTTGACCAACGTCTTCCCACTTCTGCTACCTCCCATAACCCAGGCAACCGCCATACTGCTCTGTGCGCCTGCGAGATTGACTATTTTAGATTCAACAGGTGAGGGGGTCAATCAGTGCGTGTCTCTCTGTGTCTGGCTTACTTTCCTTAGGAAAATGTCCTCCAGGCTCACCCATGTTGTTGTAAATGGCAGGATTTCTTTACTTTTGAGGACAGAATAATATTCCATGGTATGTATACACTACATTTTTTTATTCCTTTATCTGTCAACAGATACTTAGGTTGTTTTTATACTTTGCCTATTGTGAATAAAGCTGCAATGAATGTAGGAGATAAGCACCCTTGCTTTGAAACTTGCTGTCTTGGTTTTGAGAAATGCTGGTAAACACACGGAAGAAGATTTGTTTCTGCTTTCACAAACGTTCATTGCAAACACAAATTGCTTCCAGAGTTCTCCAACCTCCAGGTTTTGCTGTAATCAGTTCAGATCTCCGTTGCAGGGTTTCTGTTATACATCTGTCCATTAGAGAGGCAAGGTATGGTGACATGATTAGATTAGAGACCTGGCTCTGCAACTTCCTAGCTGTGTGACCTTGGACTAGTCACTTCACCTCTCAGAGCTCCAAGTCCTCATTTATAAGGGTAGGGCTGTCCTCATATCACAGGGTTCCTATGAGGAATAGCAGAGATAATTACCTGAAATTTAGCAGACCCTAAGCCTTCCCTACTCACTGGTTGTATGACCCTCTAAACCTCTGTATCTTCACCTGTCAAATGGACATAACCATAGTGCCCACCACATGGACCTGCTGTAAGGATCACAGCAGGCAACACAGGGAAAGCCCAGCAGAGGGCCTGGCAAAGGGCAGTAGGAGTTTAATAGATGACAGCTGTTATTATTGTGAACGGGGGCGTCCCGCCCTTGTGGTTCAGCTCCTGGAGGTGAGAGCGGGAACGCTCAGGTGTGTGCACAGGTTCCCTGGCATGCATTTGAACCAGCGACACAGAGCAGGTTGGAATCTGGAAGCTAGTGGACAGTGACCTGAGAGCCACCCCGTAGAACAGGCTTTGGAAGTGTTCTGTCACCTCCCAGCGTGTGCTCTTTTGAACGTTACTTAACCTTTCTGAGCCTCGGTTTTCCCGGTGGCAGCGTAGGCAGCTAGAATTTCGTTCGTTCTTTCTGTAGGAGTGCACCGTCGTGCGCTTTGGGCTGCTGTGGGCACTTGGCACGAACCAGCGCCCGAATAAAGGTGCTGCCCCCTGTGGAGCTCACCTTCCAGGGCTGGGGTGGGCGGGACACGATAAACGAGGAAGCTATAGGAGGTTTGCAGGCGGGAACAGCTGGAGTAAGGACCCTGAGGTGGGATTGAGACAAGGAATAACGGGAGGACAGGGCGACAGGAAACGACCACAGAGAGAAGTGGGACCAGCCGTCTCTGGTGGAGCTGATGGCTCTTACTTTCTGTATGGTGAGAAGCTGTTTGAGGCTTTTGAGCTGAAGAGTCACATCTCATTTACAGCATGAAAGGATAGTTCAGGCTGCCATGTGGCAAGTAGGCTGTGCCGGCACGTGTCATGGTGGAGGTGATGAGGGCTCGGGCCAGGGTGTAGCAGCGTAGGTGGGGGAGCATGGGTGGGTTCTGGCTCTCTGTTGAAGGCAGAGGTGACAGGATTGGATAGGGGATGGGCTGGGCCAGGAATGATCAGGGACGGCTTGAAGGGTTTGGGCCCGAGCTGACAGGCTCATCAGGAGAGGAGGAAAGTCAAGAGTTTGGGTTCAGGTCTGCAGGGTTTGAGATTGTCTCCGATATCCAAGTGGCGATGTCAAAGGGACAGTTAGATTCTGGAATTCAAGGGAGAGGCTGCCCTGGCGCTAGG
Organism: Mormoops blainvillei; assembly: GCA_004026545.1. Classification (NCBI taxonomy): domain Eukaryota; kingdom Metazoa; phylum Chordata; class Mammalia; order Chiroptera; family Mormoopidae; genus Mormoops; species Mormoops blainvillei. Next base: position 55,947 of record PVJD01002011.1, read on the forward strand.
CACTGGTGCGCACCAGATGCAGTTTAAAGAGGGATTGCCGGCGGAGAGTCCTAAGGAAGAGCCTGAGGGCTTGGCCCAGGGATCCTCCAAGGTTTAGATTTGGAGGGAAAAGGAACCAGCAAAGGGAGTGGCCAGAGAGGTAGGAGGAGAGGAGAGTGTGGCGGGGCCGGACTGGGGGAGGTGGGTTCCTGGGAGTCAGGTGCAGCTAGAATTTCCAGGCAGACGGAGTGTCCCCCTGTACCAGGGTGCTGATTGAGTGGGGTCTGTAGTGAGAACAGCCATTGCAGTGGCCACATGGGGTCATGGGTGCCCTGCACGAAAACCACCTCCATGCGCAGTGGGAAAGATGGCCTGATTAGAGTGGGCTCAGGAGACAGCGGGGAGAGGTTGAGGGAACAGAAGTAGAGTCATTGTTGTCATAAAGGAGTTTACCTGTGATGTGGAGCTGAGAGGTGGGGCTGGAGGAAGATGTGGGTCCAAATGGGAGCCAGGCCATCAGCTGAGAATGAGGACAGGGGGACAAGGAAGGAGGCGGTGACACAGTGTGAGACAGTCACTAAGCCACCTCTCGGTCACTGTGAGGATGAGAGGAGGCAGCCCGGAGAAAGGACCTAGCATCCTTTTACTTGGTGCGACGTTTTACTTGGAGAAAGGAGTTGCCTGGGAATTTTAACATGTTTCATAGCATAAACATTTTCATTTGGGCTTTCCTGTCACTAAAAGATGCTTTAAAATAATTGAGAGGTTTTGTTTTTTAAATTTATTTCATCTCAATATGTCGCAATCTAGAGCTCTGTGTATGTGTTTTGTTAGCAAAAGGAGACCTGAGATTTCCTGTTTCCTGTCCCTCCCGATTCCTTAGTGCTCATCTGTCTTAATGCTTTGCCCCCGCGCTCTCCCTCCATTCCGCCTGCCAGCGCCCTCACCCAGGACCCCAGCGGCTCACCGCTGATCTAGTAGAAGCCTCTCCCCAGCCTCCCTGACTCCCATCTCTCGCTCCCCCATTCATCCTGCCTGAGTAAGATTGAAATATGCCCTCTCTGTGCCGCGAAAATACAGTAGCGTCTCTGTTCTACACTCATAATATATAAATTACCCAGCCTGAGTTCACCTCGTTTCCATCTCATTTCCCCGAGACATAGCCCAAGCTCACAGGAGGCGGGTCTCCGGCTTCTTTTCCCTCTTTCCTGCCTTTGCTGTCTTCCCAGGACTCCTAGGAGAAAGCCAGATTCCTCGCTGTGCCCCTCAGGGCCGCGTGCCACTCGCAATGTGCTTGCACTTCTCCCACTCCAGGCAAGCCCTGCCCCCAGCAAAGCGAGCAGTTTCCCACCTCAGGAAGTTCACACTTGCTAGTTCTTCCGCTGGGATGCTCTGCCCCACCCCTCCACGTGCCTGCAACTTATTTAGTCTTCAGCTTACATGTCGCTCCTTGGAAACACCTCTCCACCTTTCCTCCAAAAATATCCCACTTGCCAGTTTATTTCCTTTTGCATCTACACTTTATTTGCTTCATAGAAATGGCTACAATTTGAACTGACCTTGCTGGTTGGTTTAGCACCTGACCACCCACTGGGATGTCAGCTCTGCCCGGCGGGAGCGCTCCCCTTCCGTGGTTGCCTCTGGGTCCCCAGTGCCCGGGGCAGGGTGGGAGCTGAGTGGGGCTCCATCAATGTTGATAACAGAGGACCTTTCCCCTTGCCTGCCACTGAGCTCCGTGCAATCTGTCATTGCCTGCGTTGTTTGCTGCTGGTACCCTGGTGTCTGGCACATAGGGATGCTCAACAAAGAATTCTTACAGGCTGGTTGAATTGAACCCAGAGCTGCGCCCCTTCACCCAGCCCTGACCACATTATGCGTTGCTATTTCCCTCTCGCATTCATCACCAAGTGTGGTCCCTTCCTACTGTCTGTCACCCTGAGATACTTTAAGAGCTCCTCCCTCCACTGTCTCCTGCACTCCCGAGGGCAGTGAGGGCGGCAGGATCAGTTCTGTGTTACAGATGAGGGAGAGAGTAGGGAAGCCTGAAACTTGCTCCCAACCTTGTAACTGCCAAGTGATGGAGCTGTTAATTGGTGGAGCATGGTGGTGGCACAAGTGGGGCACCGTGGGGCATGACAGAACTGTCACTCACCTGAGCATTGTGTGGGGCACATTTGTAATGGTCTGATTCAACATGCTCTTTTGATAACAATTATTTTGTGACATCCCCTTTGCTGTCCTAAACTACTATTCATAAATAATACAACTTGCATATACACATATTTAAAAACCTTAGTACCATTACATAAAAGAAATAAATAAAGGGCAAGTAATCTGTATAACACTATGTATTTAAATGAATGCTTGATATGACTAAGAAAAATGAGGTGATCATATACCATCACTTAGTCCATGAAACAGCATCCAAGCAAACCTCTTTGGCACTTTTTATTTTTTTAGAGGCTAGGGCTGCATAAGATTCACTGTGTGAATGTAACAGTGACAAACGCAGGCCAGGGCACGTGGGTTGTGTTGTGACTCCAATCCCACAAGCAGTGCCGTGTGTGGGACGTGGGACCAGCATCCCTGGCCCTCACCTTCTAAATGCCGATCGTGCCCCCAAAATGCCCCTGCGAATTTCCAGAATCCCCTCTTGGGGGCAGTTCCACCTCATTGAGACCCACAGGGGTGGGGAGAGGGTGGGCTTAGTTTGAACCCTAGCTTCTCTGAGCCTCTTTTCTTTTTCTAAAACGGGATAATACATCTTCCCTCTGAAGAAACATTTGAGGGTGAAATGACCTGGTGGGGGTGCCGTCCCTGATGCAGTAGTCTGGCCCCTGGCTGGCCCTCAACGCCTGCCCTTCTTTACCCTGCACCCAGGCAAACTCGTTCTGCGAAGGACCAGGTACGAACTGTCTTAGGCTTTGTGGGCCATGTGGTTTCTGTTGTGGCTACTCAGCTCCGTGGTTGTAGCAGGAACACACACATCGGTGATTTAGAAACAAATGGGCGTGGCCATGTTCCAATAAAACTTTAGGTATAAAGCCAGGTGGTGGGCGGGATTGCATCCGTGGGCTGCCTAGTTTGCTGATCCCTGCTCTCTATCCATAAAAAGTCCATTCACCATTTCCTCTCTTGGCTCAACTGGATTAAAATCGCCCTCGAGTCCATGTTTCTAAGTTTTATCGTAATAAGTCAGGCAGAAGAGAGTTATCAGCCATCGCTGGAGCGGGCAGGCCCCAAGGCAGTTGCCAGAGATAATGAAGTTTCTACAAAGCAGAACAGCCTCTCATCTCCAGCCAGCTTCCTTCAGTGACCAGGTGTGGAGGGAGAAGCAGCACTGCTAATGACCAAGTTTGAGGAAGAGGACATCACAGGATGAGAGCGTGTGGGTGAGGCAGGGTGACATCCCCGTGCAGGGGCCCAAGCCTTGTATCTCTTGGGGAGTGTGTTTCTGAGGGTCCTCAGTGCTTCAGAGGGAAGTCCCAGTTTGTCCCTTGCATTTCTTTTATAAAAATTTCTTGTCCATCCAATAAAAGGAGAAAAATTAATTTTAAAATGGGCCAGTTTATTTCCCACTCGCCAGTTTATTTCCTTTTGCATCTACACTTTATTTGCTCATCCAACAGGCCAATTGGAACCCTGGAGTTACTAATCTCAAAGAAAGTGGCATCTGTCTTTAGCTCCCTCCAGCAGTTCCATTTTAAATGTTGGTCATAGGTGCTTGGAGAAGAAACAAGAAGGGGACAGTAGGGTAGTTTGGAGGCCACGAACTGGCAGCCTGAGGACACATTTGTTTCAACAACCCCAGAAAGGGTTTGCTTGCCTAAAATTAGGCTCCCACATAAAGATCCATCTTTTGAACTTCTCCTGAAAAATTGGAAGCCCCAGGGGCTCTGGGACTATCTTCCACTAGCACCAGGGGGTGGCTGCTGCCTGTAGTGGGGTGCACGATCCTACATGCTGCCTGCTTCCACTACTGGGACCTCTGTAGGCACTTGCATTTGAGATGCCTGCATCCCTAAGAAATGGTACATGAAGTCTTTCATGAGCTGCAACACTGCATGGAATATGAGGGGTGGCCTAGTGAGGACACTTGGCCTCCGAAGTGGCCTCCTTGCTTCTGAGCTTGGCTCCCTACCATGGGTCCTCCAGGGAGGAGAGGAGGAGTCGGTAAAAATGCCCAGCTAGTCTGCACTATTGGGCCCCAGTCCCCTCGCTGGCTTCCCATTGCCATTTGGACAAAGACCCTAACCCTTCCCACGGCAGGGCCTCGGCTGGTCTCACCTCCATCCACCTCCCCGACCACCTTTCTCTGCTAGCGTCCCACTTGACCACTCAAATGCCATATTCCAGACACATTGAGCTGCTTTCATTTCCATAAACAAATCGTTGAGATCATTCGTGCTTTTAGGAACGTGGATTTTAAGTGTACAACTTTATTGAGACAGACTCATTTCAGTTAAGATTGGGTTTGAACTTGATAGACATTCAAAATAAGCAAAAGGAAAGTTTATTTTTACTGTATGATGACCCAAGTGTAGGCACCCAGGGCCGGGAGGCATGGCAGCTGTGTGGTGCCTGGTGATTTAGATCTCTCCTCCCTTTTCACTCTGCCGCGCGAGGCCTGGGCATCCAATATGGCTGCACCCCAATTCGAGGCCACAGGGTGGAGAGAGAAAGGAAGGAGGGAGCCCAGGGAGCATGCACACCTTCTCTTACGTGGAGTTCCTGGAGGAGGATTCGCTGATCTGTACTTCTCACTAAATTCTGGCCAATGGGATGACACAAGGCCACCTGAGCTGCAAGGAAACTGGGAAATGTAGTCTTTATTCCAGGAAGCCATGTGCCCGGAAGAAGGTGACTACTGCATACCTGCCTGGACCTCCATTCGTCTCCAGTGGTCCCTGTCTCGATTTGGATTCAGAATCACCTGCCTCCAAAGCTGCTACCTTGCTTCCTGACACGTAGCACACAGAGTGAGCATTTAATACCTGCTCTTAGAGTAAAGAGATGTAGAGTGGGCTTGGGTGCTCTTGGGAAGTGTTGGTACACAGGCTGCTTCATTAATTGTTTTAGAGTGGAAACCTAGGAGAGGCTTAGAACTTATAACATCTTAGGCCTGCCAAGAATGGCTCTTCTTTTAACATTTAATTAACTTATGGACATACCAGAAAGCATACTCACTTTAATCATAGTTTGGTGAGTTTTGACAAATGTGAACACTCAGATATGTAACCATCACCTCAATCAAGATACCAACCATTTCCGTCACTTCAGAAAGTTCCTTGTATCCCTTTGCAGGTAGCCCCTGATCCCCGTACCACACCAGGAAGCCACCAATTGGTTTTCTATCATTATGTATTAGTTTTGCCTGTTCTCAAACTTCATGTGAATGGAATAACACCACATGGACTCTTTTATGTCTGGCTTCTTTAGCTCAGCATTTTGTTTTGCAGGGTAATCCCTGTTATTGCTTCTATCAGTATTTTGATTACATTGTATGACTATACCTCAGTTTGTTCATCCATTCTCCAGTTGATTGACATTTGGGATGTTTCCAATTATTGGCCATTATGGGTAAAACTACTGTGAACATTCATGCGTGAGTCCTTTTATTTTCATTCTCTTACGTAAATACTTAAGAGCGGAATTGCTGAGTCATAGGCTAGGTAGACGTGAACCTTCGTAATAAACTGCTCAGCCGATTTCCAGAGTGGGTTGACTGTTTTGCATTTTCATTAGTAGCAGATGAGAGTTCCAGTTGCTCCACATCTTCACTAACACTTCGTATTATCGGGTTTTATTTTTTTAACTTGCCCTATTCTAACAGGTAGGCAGGAGGTCTCATCAGGGTCTCGGTTTGCATTTCCCTGGTATCTGAAGGTGTTGAGCACCCTTTCACCTGTTTAGAGGCCATTTAAATCTTCTTTTTCATAATATCTGTTTGAATCTTTTGCTCATTCTACTATTGGGCTTTTGTCTGATTACTGAGCTGCCAGAGTTCATCCATGCTGCCCTGAAATGTTTTAACTGCCTGGGTCCCCACCAGACCCCAAACCCTTGGCACAGGGATCACCATTGTCCCCCACTGTATGTGCTGACCCCGTGTCTGGCATACAGGAGGGCTCTATGAGTCCTCCTGTATATATTCTGGATCCATGTCCTTTGTCCAATATACAGGGCTGGGCAAAAGTAGGCTCACAGCTGTTCATACGGAGAAAGACATGCAGGCTCTGATGGTTACAACAGCTTTATTAACGCAAAAGAATGTCACTCACAGCTATAAACCTACTTTTGCCCACCCCTTATCTATTTTGAACATATTCTCTCAATTCGTGGCTTGCCTTTTAATTTTCTTAAGGGGGTCTTTTGATGAGTAGAAAGTCTTAATTCTGATTAATTTGCCCAGTGCATTCAGTTTTTCTTTTACGGTTGACGCTCTCGCGTCGCGATTTTAAAACATGCGATGCGCCCGCTGTGTGGATAATCAGGAAATGTTTGCTTGAATGGTTGGACGCCTGCAGAGCAGGGGTAGCTTGCAAGCCTAAAAAGACACAACTTCCCTGGGCTCTCTCTGGTTTGGGGGGTTTGTGTTGGAAGGCTTCTCCCCACTCCAACTCCCTAAGTCCTTAGGAGTCAGGCTGATGAAGCGTCCAAATCAGCATTGGCATGTGTGTGTGTATGTGTGTGTACCCTAAAAACGAGCAAACCATTCTGTCTTCACGGGGTGAGGTTTCTCCAGGGGCCTTCTCGGCCTGATATTCTCGGGAAATGTTGCTTCATAAATATTGAATTGTGTCGTTACCCTCAGCACATGCTGCCGGCGACTGCTTCCTAGGAATGAATTTGGAGTCGTGCAGTAATTACCCCTGGAAGTGTTCATTCAAGTCTGAGAGCAGGTTAAATAATGAATAGGAATGTCATTTATTCGTTCTAATTTAGAACCCTTGTCTCATTTTTTTTCTGGGTGAAATTGAATGTCAAGGCCGGGTGGGGGGAGCTCATAAGGCGGGGTTGGGTGGAGAAGGAGGGTGGGTTGACTCATGCTCTTGGAGAAGGGGTTCTGGTGGGACCCTCTGCCCCTCCAAGGTTCAAACCAGGTAGCAGTGCCATGGGAGCCAAGAGGGTAGTGCAGGCAGAATTAGGGACGTGCCCACCGGCGCCGTTGTCCTTGTTTCCTCACCATCACCATTTCTCACCGTTTCCACATTTTCCCCTTAGAGCTATAAAGTGCAGAACGGCATTAAAGGGAAAACAATTTCATCCATTGTCCTGCCACCCAGAGGCAGCCATTATTAGCATTTTGGGGCATTTCTTTTGCCAGCCTTTTTTCTCTGCTGAGTTTTTTTTTCTTTTAAATATAATTTGAGATGATACTATAAGTACAGTTGTGTCTTCCGCAGCGTGTGGGTTCCCCCTTAGGACGGAAGCATCATGGAGCAGGATCGCACTCACTTTGTGAGCAGCAAGCGCTGGGGCTCTGGGGCCCTTGTCTTTTCCACCGCTGCACCCCCAGAGCCCAGCAAGGCGCCTAGCACGGGGCAAGGGCTTGGTGAGTGTGTTGGAAGGAGGGGCCACTTTCAGTGCCTGCGTATTACCCCTTAAGAACAGCAGCTAACAGTATAGAGTGCTTGAGGTGGGCAGACCCATGCAATGAGCTTTAAGTGTTTACCATGTTTACTCTGCGTATTGCTCTAATAAGAGACCATTCTTTTTGTGGCTGAGAGCAGAGATCTTGGAGCAAGTCTGGCGGTGTACTGTCCTGCTTGAGAACTTGTAAGCTGGACTGTCTCTCTGGGTTTGTATCCCAGATTCATTGCTTTTTAGCTGTGTGACCTAGGGTAAGTCACTTAACCTCTCTGTGCCTCCGTTTCCTCAGGTATAAAAAGGCTCATATAATAATATATACATCATAGAATTGTCAGAAGGATTCAGTGAAGTAATTCTGATTAGAGCCTGGCAGAGAGAAAGTGGTTTGGACTGTTAGCTATAATTACTCTTAATCAGTGCCTGGGTGACCTTAAGCAAGTCATTTTACCTCTGAGACTTAGTTCTCTTACATGGAGGGTGGAGAGTGGTTGTGATCATTGGGATAAGACATGGGAAGAGCTGAGCCCAGAGCCTGGTTCCTAGTAGGAGCTCAAGAAAGAATAGTTATTAACAAGTACTAAAAAAGCAAGATCTTTCAAGCTCCTACTCCTCCTTCTAAACCCATCCCAAAGGTCACTTCCTCCAGATGTCTTCCTTGATTTCTTGCCCGCTCCCCCATGTCTCCTCCATGTTCCTCTGCTACCCTTTCCGATCCTCCATCACAGCACCTCTAGGCTGCCCTGAAATGTTTTAACTGCCTGGCGCCCCGCAGGGACCACCATCGTCCCCCACTCTGTGCACAGACTCCTGGGTCCGGCACACGGGAGGGCTCTACAGAGCACTTGTGGGGCGCAGCCCTGACTGGAGCAGTCGGGAAGAGTGCGGGGGCGGCCAGACGCGGGGCGCGAGAGCGTCTGTTGAGTCATCTCCGAGGGGAGACGTTAGTTAGCAGAGGCTCCTGGAGAAACTCTTGCTTGTCATAAATTCCAACTCTGTTTGGTAACGTTTGGCCAATCTGTCTTTTCCCGACTTAATTCAAAATTGGATGGGAGGGAGAGAAATTTGTCTGAGCGACTTCAAGCTAACAAGCTGTAAAGATGCGCTGGGAACCGTGTAGCCTGGAGCCATCAATTTTCAGGGAGAGAAGGGTAGTTGGGGAAAAGCAACTATTGGATGTCAGGTGGGGTGTCAGGGACAGAGGCGAGAAGATTCTGGGTTTTGCCAGAATTCCCAGGTTCTGAATACCCTCTACTACTTGTCTTTAACATAATCTTCACTCATTAAGGTATAGTTTATGTGTAATACAATGTATCCATTTTACATGTACACAGTTCGGATTTTACCAAATGCATGCACACCTGTGTAACCACCACTATGATCAAGATACGGAAACTTCTAGCACTCTGGGCAGTGTCCTCGTGCCTCTTTGTGGTCAGTCCCCTCAACTCCTGCTCTGGGCAATGTCTGATCCTCTTTCTGTGACTGTAAATGGGTTTTGCCAGCTGTAGAATTTCATATAATGGAATCATATAGAATAGACTCTTTTGTATCTGGTTTCTTTCATTCAGAATATTGCTTTTGAGAATCCTGTTACGTTTTAGGGTAAGATTTAATCCTGCTCCACCGCTATACCAATCTTTTCCCATAATCCAGTGTGGCAGGTGTGGGAGTCATGGGGCCCATTCTTCCCCTGCTTCTCGGACGTCTGGCTGAAAGGCCCTCTGCTCTGAGGTTCCTTCCCTGACGTCCCCCCAGCGGTGCCGACTAGGTTGATGTTTCTGATGATCTTAACTGCCAGTTAATAAGTCCTTACCATGTTAATAAGGATTTGCTTCCCAAAAATTATTCTATTATCACAACCCTCATCTGAATTAGGTATCAGTGTCCCCATTTCAAAGAAAAAAAAAATGAAGGCTCAGAGACACTGAGCAACGGAGCTGACACCACACAGCTCAACAGTAGCAGAGCCAGCGTTTGAATCAGGACTGTGGCCCCAGGAGCTTGCTCATGGACCGCTTTGCTATAGTGCCTCACAGGTGGACTGTTTTCCTCATCTGTATCCATTCTTGCAGCTCTCGTTGCAGTTTTATAGTTCGTTGTTCTACTGTCTGCATCTTTATCAGCTTGAATTCTTAGCTGCAAATGACAGAATCTACTCCAGCCATTTAAATGAAAAGAAAATGTATTAAAGGAAATTCGGTAGTTCGCAGACTGTCCAGCAGGGTCTGAGTCAGCCTGGAGGCTCTGCAGCCACGAACAAAGCTAAAATTCGGCTGAACACCCGAGTCCTGGCTGCCCCTGGAAGCCAGACACCCTCGGCAGGGATGGAGTCTTTGGGCACCTGTGTCTTCACATGCTCCTTTCTAATCAAGGTATCACACAACACTCTCTGACTGGTGGCGCTTGTGACGTGTCTATACCCTGGGTGCAAGGGATGCTGGGAGAATAAATCTCTAGCTTCCATCTTGGAAAGGCAGAAATTCCCCCAAATGTGGAAAGGGGCTTCAAAAGGAATGCAGACAGCCAGAGACTATGACAAGTGTTCCTTACAGGCCCCCCCCTAGACCATGACTTCCTCCAGAGCAGGAAAGGTGTCTGATGTATTTCTATCTCCCCCACACCCAGAATATGACAGGTATAGTGTCATTACCTAGAGGGGGTTGCGTTGAGTCCTTCTGAGAAATGGCTTCTTGGCTTTATTTTCTAGTCGTTGCTTCAAGAGTTGAGGGGGACTCAAGCCTGGGAGCATTTGGGGTCCTCAGACCCAGGACCTCACGACCCCTTCTCTGAATGAGGCAGCCCCGTGGACTGATCGAGGCATGAATGGGCGTCAAGGCTCTCTGGAAGCAGTGTGCCGGCCACAAGCAGAGAGACAGCCTGCCGTGTGCCTGGCTCAGGGACGGGCATGGGGGATGAGGGGCAGGCGGGGCTAACGTTTACTGATCACCTGCGATGCCCCAGGCGCTCTGTGTTCTCTCACCTAAGTCTTGCGTCAACCCTTTAAGGTAAGAACTAATATTCCCATCTTATACATGAGGAAACTGAGTCTCCGAGAGACTCAGTAACTTGGCTGAGACCAACTGGCTGCTATAGTTCAGAATTCTGCCTTGGTCGCTAGACTTTTTGATTGAAATCTGGCTCTAACACATACTAACCATTGTGGCTTCAGGCAAGTTACTTGGCCTCACTGTGCCTATCTGAGCGTTAGAAGTAAGAATAATTCTGACTTCGCAGGGTATTACACAGATAAAACATGGTGACGCATGGGAAAAAACTTCACATGGCGCTCGACATGTACAGATGTCCAATTGTTCCAGCACGATTTGTTGAAACAATTATCGTTTCTCCGTTGAATTGCCTTTGCATCTTTGTCAAAAACCAGTTGACTGTATTTGCGTGAGTCAATTTCTTGCCTCTCTGTTCTGCTCCATTGGTCTATGTATCCATCCTTTCACCAATAATACCACAGCATCACAATCACTGTAGCGTTAAGTCAGTCTTGAAACCAAGCAGTGTGGTTCCTCCAGCTTCATTCTCCTTTTTCCAGAATTGTTTGCCACGTGTATTTTGATGCTCTGTTGTTAGGTACACGCACATTTAGAACTGTTGTGTCTTCTTGGAGAATGGGCACCTTTACCATGAAGCAGCAACCCTCTTGATCCCTGAAATAGCCTTTGCGCTAAAGTCAGCTTTATCTGAAATTAACGAAGCCGCTCAAGCTTTCTTTGACTTGGTGTTTGAGTTTCTGGTGCTCCTGACATGCCCACTGAGGGGACCTGGCAGAAGCGGGGGTTGGGGAAGAATCTCTTTCTGAACATTTGGCAGTCCGCTTGCTTGTACAGAGCAGGATCGGAACGGGAACCCCAGTGATTCCCAGCACTGTCGAGATCCCCAGTCCCAGCAACCCCATGTGTGCCACCAGACTTCTCAGGGACACGCAGGCGTGGTGGGAGACCTCTACGGCTTCGGCTTCGGAGGCTCCTCCAACTTGGAAGTTTTATCATCCCGTATTTCTAATACCTCTTCACCTTCCGCATCACTTGACATCTCGGGAACTCACCTTTCACATTGACTCGTGGTATGTGCGCCGGAGGAAAAGTAGAGGGAGTAGCTATAGGTATAATTTTTATTAAGAAGAAGCCCGTTCACAACCCCCACTGCTGTGTAAGTGCACAGTGGGCTGTGAAAGGAGGGGGAAGCGTTCCCAGGTTCAACGGAAACAATGCAAGGGACTAACTGCGCAATTGGGACCCAAGGTCATGGCTGGAAGAGTGAAGGTTAATGCAGCACCCTGCTCTCTGGCCGATGCCTAATTCTTGGGATTCTCTTAGAGTTTTAATTTCCACCAGGGTGGAGAGGGGATAGGGAGGGGAGGGGATGTCACTACGATCTTCATCTATATTCAGTCACCAAGAACAGCCTTCCGATTGTAATTGAATATAACTGGAGACGGAGCCAGGCTGGCTGGCTGGAAGCTAGTAGATTATCTACCTTCATAGCCATGGGGTGGGGCTGGGGTGGGGTGAATAGGAGCAGCAGGGTGGAAAAGACAGGCCCTGTCTGCTCAACTCTGCTCTATTCCTGACTCTATTGGCAGCAAAGACGGGGTCAGGCAGCCCAGAGTTCAAATCCCACCTGCCTGCTGGGTGACAGCTGTTCCCTGCCTCTGTTTCCCTATCTGTAAAACAAGGGTAATATATATTTAGAGCATGTGGGCCGGGGGAAAAGCGAAGTGACCCATGTGAGTTACTTCTCTGATGTGCCTGCTTCTCCAAGTGTGGTTCACGGACTCGCAGCCCCGGCCTCCGCAGGGAGCTCCTAGGGGGAAGGCTCGCTCTCAGGCCCCTCCCGGCACGTGCACAGTAACAGGTCACGGCTGATTACAATGCATGTCAAGACGTTACATGTTCAAGGGCACGGGGCTTTCTGTGGTCTCCATCGTCCATTCCCTAAGAGTGCTTTTTCCGCCCACGTGAAACCGCCCCCAGAACACACAGCATTTGGGGATGGCAGTTTCCTGTCGCCCTGGGGAGCCCTGACCTCTGTCTCGAGCAATGAGACTGAGTTCCTTCCTTGCATTCACCCACGCCTCCCTCTGCCCAAACACCAAGAAGTCACCATTGCTTTGTGCACCTATTAACATCTGTGAATACAGAGCCTTTTGGCAACTTAGATCCCATTTTTAAAGCGTACCCAAGGGAGCCCACCATTCAAAGAAACCCCATGGAGAACCCTTCTGCAAAGCAGATAATTGCCAACTAATTTATCCATTTTACAGAACTCCATATTTGCATATTATGATTTCAGAACAAAGCAGTTTGAGCTGTTGGAAGCTTTAATTATTAGTGATACTCAGGATAAAAAAAAATTTGGCGTGGTGAAATAGGCCAAATTTCTTTTCCTCGTCTTGGAAGGGCATCAAAATCACCTGCGGAGCTTTATATTTTTACATTTTTTAAGTACATAAATCGTAAGTGCATGGCTTGATGATATTTACATATGCCTGCCCCTGTATAATTCGGGTTTGGAATGTTTTAGCAACCCCCAAAGCTCCCAGGTGCCCCTCCCTACTCAATAATACTTCCCCAGAGGGTAATTTTTCTGTGATTTCTATTGCATAGATTAATTTTTCCTATTGTTGAATTTCATATAATGGACTTATACAGTAAGCAATCTTTCATCTCCCACCAGCCTCTTGGCTTCCATCACGAGAAAACAGAAAGTCAAACAAAGCTCATTTCCCTTCCACCGGTGGTCTTCACACTTTGGCCTTCATCACAGTCCGCTGTTCCAGCACAGACACCATTAAAGCCCAGCTTGCTGGGCCCCGCCCCCAGACTTTGGGGGTGGGGCCTGAGAGTTTGCATTCATAACCCGTTCCCAGGCGCTGCTGGTATTGGCGGTCGAGGTTCCACCCTTGGAAAACCACTGGCCCAGAGCAATACCTGATCCTGGACAGGTCGGTCCTGGTTTGAGCTTTCGAGAGTTTGCAGTGAACCGTTTGCCTTAGATCTAAGTTGCCCATAGAGTTTTTCTGTTGACGTCGGAAACACACAAACCTGTAGAGTTTTTTTTTTTTTTTAATGACTTTATTTGAGCCAAACTGACAACAATCACCCGGAAGCAAAATCTCAACGGACTGAGAAAATGCTCCAGAAAACAACAATTTTATTACTTATTTTATACATCAGAATCAAAGGAGGAGACCTGAGGAAGTTACATGAAATCCATTGGTGATATATTAGGAGGCAGGAGGAAGCAAAGTGGGGAAATCTCTGAGACTGGATAAAAAGTAAAATGGGTAGACATATTTTTTACATTGGTGGGTATGGGTTAGTTAACAATGAACATTTACAGCACACAGAGATGGCATGCAGGGGACGAGATAACATGAGGGGTTCTGTGGTCTCTGTTCTGGTGGGAGATTTTGCCCTGAGGGGTCTGGAGAGAGGGGATTAGCAGACATTAAAGGTATTTTATCGTAGATGCAAAAGACAGGCTCAGCTAAGGTAAAGACTGACCTTTGTCGCGGAAGCTGCAGGCCTAGGACATGACTACCTGCTGTGACTCCCATTTAGTTAAGAAGTTCTAATTTCAGACCATCCTCTGTGGTTACTTAAGGTCTCTGAGTTTATAAGGCCTGCCATGCAGGTCTCCCCTGAGCTCATCGGATTGAGGATGTGGGCCCCTTTTTGTCCACATTTCTATGTGCCGCCCCCCAAGCTGTGGTCACTCCGTTGCTGTTTTGCGTGTTTGGGGGACGGTGACAGCCATGGGTATCAGCAATTCTCAGCAATCTCGTGCCCTGATTTCTTCTACTGTCTTGGATACAGGGGTAATTAATGGAGACATATCTGTTTTCAGTGTATTTTTAATGAAACAAAACAGTATGTTTCTACGGATAGCAGTTCTGAGGCAAAAAGAACAGGAAAAAAATGGAACACTTGTAAGCCTCTGAAAGGGTTTCTCTGCAAACCACCTCCCTCAACTGTAGGCTCCCAGCTCACCCAGGCCCCATGGGACCTGTTTCCAGGTTTCTCCTGACTCGCCGATGAAATGTAGGGAAGTGGGCCTGCTCCTCGGACGCCCCTTCCCAGCCCCCAGAGAGGCGGGCAGGCCGGAAACCCCAAACTCGCCTGGAGGCTGTGTCCTGGGGGCACCAAAGCCCAGAGGGACCAGCTGGGGCTGTCAACACTCCCTTGGAGATAAAGATAAAAAACCAAGGCGGCTGACTTTGAAGGATGTTTTTGTTTTCCTCTCATTTCTTGAACAAAAATCGTTTCAACATCTAACAATTTTTTAAAAGCTTTCCCCATTTCCCTATTTTTAAATGCCTTCTGGCCGCAAGCTACCTGTTCATTTTCCACAATGGGTACTTCTCCTCACGATTCGGCTGCCCACCTTCCCCCAGAGATATTTCTCTCTAAATGAGTGTTTTCCTACCCTCGCAGACTTATTGCTTCCTTTTCTAACACGTTTGTAATGACACTACTACTGTCATGAAATAAAATGGATAGAGGGGACAACCTATCTATACATAAAATTTCAAATATGTGTGAGTCGGGTGTCTGTGTGTTGCTAGAAATATAATGTATAGGAGAAATAAAATTAATTCCTAGTAAAATATTATATATGCCAGTAAGCAGATGCTCCTGTATAACTGCTAGAAGATAAAAAGACGTACTCACGCAGCGGCACTTGGAGAGAGCACTGGAAAAGCAGAAGACAAAAGCTACAAATGCAGAATGATCCAGATTCCAGATACATTGCACCAGTCACTCAAATAACACGGTTGGCCTTTCGGTAGGCGATATGATTTTTCCAAAGTGGTGACTAGCTCTTCTCAAAAAACATTAAAACAAAGAGAGGTCCAGTCTTCTCTTGATTTATGTTTACATGATAGTTACATTCCTGGAAACATCCAGGATTTGTCCAAGTCATGCAAAGGTTCCTTTTTTTATAGGTAAATGGGAATTAAGTTCTAGGAGTTAATTTGTGAAAAGTTTTGCTTCTATGTGAATATCAGGTGGGAGAGTCTAAGCTTGTGTGGGACTTGGGACTTTTCTTTTTGTGGGGACTTTCTGCATATTGCAGACCATGTAGCATCCCTGCTCACTCCATCCCCTTCCCAGTTGCCAGCAGAGGTCCCCATCATTACGTCAACAAACACCTTTCTGGATTTCCAGAGTGCTCGCTCGGGCGGTGGGTGGTGATGGAATAGAAGTGAGAAGACCACTGTGGCTGTTGTGGTCATCAAGGTGAGATGTCACGATGGCCCGATCTAGGACAGTGACCATGGAGGCCAAGAGAGAAATGGGTGGGTTCTGCAAGTCGCCTCCAGAGAGCTTGGACCAGATGGCGGGTGCGTAGGTGCAGGTCAGGGAGGTGCCAAGGAGAATGTGCGGGTTTCTGCCTGGAGCAACTAGGTGGTCTGATTGCCGGCTGTGGGAAAGACTGGAGGAAAACGGGGATGGGCAGAAAAGCCGACAAATCCACCTTGGACGCAGTAAGTCTGAGAGGCCAGTGAGAGAACAAAATGGACATGTCCGGTATGCACTCGATTTGTGAGTCTAGGCTTAGAAACTAGACGGAGGAAGAGAGACCCAATTCGGAGCCTTGAGGTGGGATGAGAGAGGTACAAGAGGGCCAGAGGAAGAAGACAGGGCCCGGGGCCCCGCTGAACTCTGACATCTGGAGGCTGGGCAGCGGGGAGAGAGCCCCAAGGCCCCCCGTCTGCCATTTGTGTCAGTCAGAGCTCCCCAGCTCAGTGCTCAAGTCCTTGGTGCAGGGCTGTAGTGAATGCATCCCTGGGCCCTGTGTGGCCCCAGCCCCTTCTCCCGGGACATGGTGTGGGCTCCATGTGTACAGGTTGTGGGCTGTCGACAAGAGCCTGCTGACCACGTTTAGTATTTCCAATTTGGATTCGAAAGCAAGGCAAAGCCAATCTGTGTGTGCCATTTGTTTCTTCAACTCGGATGACCTTTCGAAATCCTCAGTCAGCCGATTGGCTGGGACTAAGTGGGTGGCATTCCAGGTTGAGATGCCACGGGGGACCAGCCGCTGGGGAAAGGGGGTCAGCGGTCACTGACTGGCACCGAAGGCCCACGATGAACCTGTTTCACTTCATACCTCACGGAGAGGCCATGCTATCCATTTTAATGCCATGAGCCTGCAACACTGAGGAATCTCATCTCTGAGAGTCCTGAAGGACCAGGCCACAAACTGACTAGGATATTATGAGATTCCATGGTACCAAATGTATCAGCCAGCCAATGCCACAACACCACTGCATGACAAACCATCCGCGAATTCTGTGGCTTTTAAGGACAATCACTGCTTCTAGCTCATACGTCTGTGGGCTGCTTGATCAAGGCAGGGCTCTTTGGGCCTCAGATCTGAGCCACTTTCCTTCTGGACCAGTGGCCACCCAGAAGGTGTTCTTCTCAGCATGGCCAAAGGTCAGGAGCATAAACATATCTGCATTGGCCTATGGCTGTGTCACATCTGCCCAAGTCCCCTTAACCAGTCAAGTCGTATGGCTGAACCCAAGGTCAAAGAGTAGGGAAATGTACACTTCCTCTCCTGGGGAACAGCAGAGGGAGTGGTACAAATTGGAAACCCTCATGTAACCTACAAGAGAAGGGGTTGCAAATTCCCATGCCTACCAGGACCAGGCATGGCACCATAAGCCTCCAAGATGCTGGGTCGCATTGATGCAGGGATATTTTGTGTCAATAAAGATACAGGCCTGTTCATCACGTCCACAAACTCATATGATTGACCCCATAGTTTCTGGAACAATTTGGCCCTCTTCTGGTAGAGAGGTGGGTACAGAGAATGGCTTTTCTACCTTGAGAATGCTAAGAGCATTGAAAGTGGGCAGTGCTAGGGAGGCAATAAGGAATAGTAGGGACTGTGGCAAAGCGGGGAACGTGTGCCCTGTTTACAGGGTATAGTTGTCACTTAATTTGATTAGATTAACTGACAGCTACACCCATTGTTGTCAGATGCAAATGCAGGTTCAGCATGGCCTGGTCTCTGAGATGTCTCGAGAAGCTGAAAATCCGTACTTTTATATGAAATTTCCAAACTTGAAAATGTCAAGCAAACAAAACCCCTTGACATGTAGAAAATGGACTAGAGCGCCGGCTTGTGCCTTCTGTTCTCCCACCATAGATTTACAAGGTTGGTGAGAGCTGGGGCAGGCCTTTCTGTACTATTTTCCTGCCACCAAGGGGCGACCAAGGGGCGTGGTTTCCGGACACATCTTTGAGGTCCTAACAGCTGGCTTTCCGTGCGAAGCAAGGTCAATGAATTCAAAGGTGTTAGAACTCTTTCCTCTTAATTCTCCTGTTCCTATGAAATTTCAATTCATTTAAACCACAGAGCACAGCAAGTCTTAATTACTATATTTCTAAAAATTATACACAATTAAAGTGGATTATCAGGAACCAGGCCAGCTCTCCCCCAGAACGTACATTGAAAAGCACGTTTTAAAAGGACAAAAGATGCTTTGGGGTAGCGCTCTCATGTGACACCTCCCAGGGTCATTTTGGTCATTGGTTTTTAGGAGCAGAATAAAGGTTCTTCCTGGACTCTTGGCTCTAGCTTGGACCCAAACCGGGTGAAGAACGTGTAGGGTGGCTGTATTTCCTGGGCCAACAGTCAGGGCACATGGTGAGCTGAGAATTTCGTGTACTTGACGTGTCTGAAGGGAGATCAGTGGGAGACAGAAGTGCTTCTTGGTGGCCCGGTGACTCGGGAGTCCCAGGACCTCTCCAGGCATGTGACTTCCTGTGAGAGGCACAGGACAAAGATGTGCTAGCGGAGCAGGCAGGCCCAGATGAGACCCAAGGGGCCGCCTTTCCCTCAAACCCGGATCTCAGGGCCCACAGGGCTTTCCCCCAGGCCCGAGGAGCTGGAGCCAGAAAGAATATCCCCTGGAGCTGAGCTTCAAGCCCGCGACGCTCCTCTCCACCCCGGCCCTGAGAATCCGGCACGCCCGCCGGTCCACATGCTGTTCCCTGAATGTGCCCTGGCCTCTCACCTTGCCACGTGGTTTGTGTCCTCTGCTGGGGATGACGTCACATCCTTCGCCCGTTTGTCAAGGCCCAGTCAGTGCAGTCTTATCAGGCGCTCTCGCCCCGGTGCCCACGCCACGCACAGTCCAGCACCTCTCCTCTGAGCTCGCTTCTCACCAGCTGTTGCAATTGCTTGTCTGCCGTTTCAGAGGCCACCGTAGCGATGGCGTGGCCTCGGTGCGTCCCTTCTCTCGCTCTCGTGACATTGCAGGTGTCAGTAGTTCGGCGTGGGTACGCGCCGCCCAGTGCGGGGCGCCAGGCTCCTGCTTTTCCTGTTGCTCCACCATCCTCAGGGGTGCCTGCGCCCTGTGTGAACCCAGTTCCTCACCGTTCCCGGACCAGGCCTCCAGCCAGTGGGAAAGAGAGGGCATGGCCTCTTTGTCTTAAGGAAGCGGCACTCGCTCGTTTACTCACTTAACATAGATTTAGTGAGTATTTTTTTCACAAGCTAAACATTGTTTTAGATACTAGAGATTCAACCATGAAGAATACTTTAAAAAAAAAAAAAAAAAAGCCTTGCCAGTATGGAATGTATATCCCATTGCGGGGAGAGAGACATTAATACAATCAAATATACTATATATGCTGCGCAGCATGCAAACTACCAGAAAGGAGCAAATTTGCTTCCCACGGGGCTTCCAGTACAAGGGGGTTGCCTGGGCTGGAGAGGGACGTGTCTGCATTTAGTAACAGGCGGGTGGATGGTTCATTGGTGGTTACTAGAGGGTGCCCAGTGACCCTGCAGGGTAGCGCTCCCTCCTGCAGGCGGCGCCCCTGAGCTCGTGCATCCGCCCCGTCTCCGTGGAGGTGAAGGATGCTGCCGCAGGGCGGGGACCCGCGCTGGGCTCCCCTTGGAGTCCTTTCATGGGCTCGCACCGCCTCTCATATCTTATCCAGAGCTTGTATCACTCTCGGAGATGGATCATTTTTAAAAAATCTTCAGCAATGGGAGATCTATTTTCCCCAAAGTCTCATATTCATTTTTTCAGGAGCAGAAGCTCATTTTCCCTGGCTTGAATTTGAGCCATTCTTGTCACTCCTTTTTTATTTCCTCCTTTGAAATAGCAGGTGGTTCCTTTCTCTTCCTCTCTCTGTTCCCAGGAGCTATCTGGCTGCATTACAAAGCCCTGCTGGAGCCTCCTCGCTGGCCCTCCCCGCCAGCCCCCGCTGTGCCGCCTCCCAGGCTAAAACACGATGCCTCCCCTGTGATGGTTAGATGACATGAAGGGCAGAGCAAGGCTGGCAGACTCAGCAGACAAAAATGCAGGGCACCTGTGCCTCATGTGTTTGATAAATAATTTTTTTCAAGTGTAAATATGTCCCAAATGTTGCATGGGAAATACGTATACTAAAAATATATATTCTGAATTTTTTACATGAAACTCAAATTTGTCTGGGTGCCCTGTATTTAACCTGGCAATTCTAACATAAGGAGCTTAGCAGAGGGCTTCACATGTAGGCGGGATGAGTGGTAATGGCATTGATGATGATTTGAATGTGTTCCGGCAGGCACCTACCCAGGCCGGAGGTGGAGGTGGGTATTCATAAGAAGGGTTTCTTCGCACCATCGAGGCTTTGGCTAAGTCTTGAAGACCTTCTCTCATTTATACATCGAACATTTATTGAGCATCTACCATGTGCCCAGCTTTGTTCTAGGTGCTAGGGAGATGGCAGTGAACAAAACAGACAAAAGTCACTGCCCGCGTGGGCTTCGTGTATTAGTGGGGGAGACAGTAAAGAAGATGAAATATATAGCACGTTGGATCAGTGCGACAGAGAAAATATAAGGCAAAATAGACGGCATATGAAGTGTTGACATGAGTTGAAGTTTGCAATGATTGGAAAGGAAGGTTGTATTGAGAAGTCGACTTAAGGAAAGATCTGACGGAAGTGAGGAAACGAGCCATGCGGAGATTTAGGGGAAGATCATTCCAGAAAAGAGAAACAGCAAATGCAGAAGTCCTGAGGTGGGAGTGTACCTGACGCGCCCGAGAAACAGTGAGGAGGCCAGTGTGGCAGGAGCAGATGGGGGGGTAGGGAAGCAAGGAAATGTGGGTTGTACAGGATCTCGGGGGACACCTGGCTTTTCCTCTGAGTGAGAGGAGCCACCACAGGACGTGGAATGACATAATGTAACGTGCATTCAAACAGATGCCCCCGGCTGCTTGCAGAGGAGAAACTGTGGGGCAGATACAGGCAACGGGCGACTGCGGGAGTCCAGCTGAGAGAGCACGGTGCGTGGAAGGCTGGGAGGGCATGAGCACATGGGATTCACACCCTGGAAGGATTGTCCTCTAGTTCTGCTGTGGAGAGGGAGAGGGAATATACATCTCACTCTAAAGATCTGGAAAGACAGAGAAAGGGGAAAGATGCCAGCACTGAGGAGACCTTTGTCTAGTGAGCTGAGGGGCTTATCAGCAGAACCAGGAACTGGGAAACAGCTTGGAGCAAGGGTGTGGCTTCCTGCACCCACGGGACAGCCTGTTGCCCCGCCCTCCCGCCTACCTCAGGCATCTACTGGTGGTGCCGTGGGGCCATCTCTTGCACATCTTGTGCCCTGGCCACTGCCCTGACCACTGCCGTTCAGCTGGGGCCGATTCCCTCCGCGCGGGGATGTGCTCTGTGGCCCTGGCTCTGGCTCAGGCAGACTGCATCCAGAGGGGTGCTGCCAGCAGTGGGCCGGCGCCCTGTGGGGGACACAGAGGTCCCCTCCCCAACAGGACACCAGGAAGATTTCCTGTGCTGGCTGCAACTAACTGGTGCTCTAGTTATCTGTTGCTCACTAACGAATCCCCAAACTTAGGGGCTTATGCAGTAACAGTCATTTTCTTGGTTCTCGAGTTAGCCATCTGGGCAAGGTTCACTCGAGAAGGCCCATCCGTCCGGCGGGCATCAGCCAGGGAGATTTCCGGGAGCTGGAGGACCTTCTGCCCAAAGCCGGCTGCCAGGCTGGCCGTTGCTGGGGCTTCCAGAGGTCCACGAGCGTAGGGTTCTCCCCACGTGCATCTCTCCACAGGGCCTGGGCTTCCTTGCAGCATGGTGGCTGGGATCCGAGAGTGTGTCCTCAGAGGGTGACCCAAGCAGAGGCTATGTTGCTATGTTGCCTGTTGTGACCTTGCCTCAGAAGTCACATGGTATCACTGCAGTAGTCACAAAGCCTCACTCAGTTTCAGGGGAAAGGGACATAGACACCACATCATCATGCGAGAAAAGAGCCCATGGGTAAGGAAACACTGTTCACGGAAAGCATAATCCACCGTAGCCACCAACTTGGTGACTCACTGGGAGCAAAACCTCAGCCTGAACCCCAGACTAAGGCCCTGGCTCCAAAGGGACAGCATAGGCCTCACCCCGAGGGAGTCCCCAGCCTCAGTAGGGGACCCGGCACTGCTCAGGAGCGCTGAGTGAAGGGCTCAGCAGATGGCACCGGAGCTACACAGAAGGGCTTCCAGAAGGAACGCAATTTGAGTGGGGATTTAAATTTAATACATCTTCCCATTCATCCTTATAGCAATGTGCCAGACTCTCTGGAAAGCACTTTACAAGAACTAAGCCATTTCATTTTTGCAATCTGCTTTTGAGGTAAGGACTGTTAGCATCTCCCCATTGTTCACACAAGGAAACTGAGGCACAGGGAGGTTCAGTCCTTTGCCCCAGAAGTTACCCAGCTAATAATAGTTGAACTGGGCTTTGAACCCAGCTTGGACAATTAGCCATTGTGCTAGACTCTCTCTAACGCTGTGTGTGCATGGAGAGAGAAATATTAACAGCAGATAAGGTCAGACTCCTTTGACCCTCATCCCCCAACCAGGTCCTCTCCTTAAAGGCCACTGTTGTTACGAGTTCCAAGTGCATGTAGACAGTTCTCACCTTACCTGTCTCCCCAAAACTCTTGCTCTCTGTTTGTCCCAAAAGACACGCACTCCAATCCCATCGCATGCAGAATGCTCGCAGCTGGGGGCAGGGTGGGGGGCCACACTCACCGGCTCCGTGCCGCTCCCTCCAGCAGGATCGTCTGTGCACCACGGAGCAGCCAGGCTTAGTCCCATGCCTGTTTCTACCCGTTGTGCTTATTGTTTCAAACACAAATTTCAATCAAACCTCATGGAAAGTGGTACAATGTGGGTATGAAAGAGTTGTTGTACCGACGACCACCAAAGGGGACAGCTCGGGAAATGTCCATCCAGTTGGATTCTTAAATGGATTGCTGTTGAATTACGTAAAGATGAAACAACTATAAAAGATTGGGGGAAATAATAAAACTCTGGAAGGAGTCTGTCCTTGGGTTTCTAACTTTCTGTATTTAAGGCTTCGTTCTTCCTGAAGCTGTCACCGGAAGTCATGGATCTTCCTTAATGAATTAATTCATGCAAGAAAGATGACATGGCCCGCAACTGGCTGACATGCGTGTTAAGGAAAGGCCTTGGCCCTGCAGAGAATAGCTGGTGAATAATGTGAAACTGATACATTGTAAATAAAACCTTTAAATCAGGGCTATTGCATAAAGCAACTTCCCCCCACTTTAATCTCACTGGATAGGAAGACTTCTACATGCATTCACAGAAATGATGCATTTTTGTAGGGTTTCATTGTACATAAATATTATGCAAATATTATTTACATAAGTGTTACGTTATGACCTTGCCCAAATCCAGGGTGCCTCCAACGACTTAATTTTTGTTTGTTTGTTTGCTTGTTTGTTGATTCATTTGAAACGAGCAATGCTACGGAGGCTCAAGGTGACAAGGGACACCATAATGAAGCTGTTAAAGGATTTTACCTCTTCCTTCCACCCAAATCCACATTAACCATCACCAGAAATGACGCCCATGGTCACCAGCCTTTGCTGGTGAGGTTTCAGCTTTTTTCTCAAATGCCTAAGAGTTTCCAAATGTCCATCTCTGCTTCCCTGCTCTACCAGATGCCCCATCAGGCTTCCGGAGGGGTGGGAGTGTGGAGGAGAAGGCATCCTCTCTTTTATAGTAACTTCCCTGGGTGGACATGGTGACCACAGTAACAGGCCGTCACCGTGTTGGGAACCAAGTTGAGGCACGTTCCACGGACAGCGCACACTCTCTTTCTCTCAATAGTGACATTGAACAGCTGCCACCATCTCTGGGGAAAGAGAGAGTCTCCTCAGGGGAACTTGGCAAGCATTTCACATTCCATGTGTGATAATGTATGTAAATGCCTTTTGGAAAATATTAAGTGATAATTTATTTAAGGATAATCCTCAGTGTGGGCTAATCTCATTTGTTTCCCATCTGAGAAGAAAAATCATTCATTGCTGTATGCAAATCAGGAGACTTCAATTCCAGATGGGGAAATTGCCTTAGGACGTCCCCCAAACTCCTTTTCTAACACTGAATATTGGAGAATTTTCCATGTAAGTCGGTGGCGCGCCACCTCGTGTTTTGAAAGGGCTGCGTCGTCTTCCACGTTGTGGTGAGAGCACATTTTCTCTAATAGACATGGATGGACAGTTAGCTTTTTAACAGAGAGATAATAAGGGGAGTCGACCGAGAGCCTTTGGTGTCAAGTCCAAGCTCCAGCACATACTCGCTGTGTGATCTTGGACAAGTCTCTCAGCTTCTCTGTGCCTCAGGGTCCTCATTTATAAAGTGGAGACAGCCGTCATACCTGTCTCATAGGGGACTAAAGGAGGGGACACAAGCAAAGGCTGTAGGAAGCATCTGGGACACAGATAGCACTCAGTTAATATTAGCAATATTAGGACTGTGAATTTTTTACCATAACCAGGAAGAACTCTCGGTGCAGTGATATAACAAGTTTTGCATACTTCCTCATCGTCATGTCTCCAGGAGTAGGGTTGGAAAGCAGGTTTTAAGAAACCTGCTAACTAGTAAAATTAATGTCTGTTAAGAATAAATAGTTTAAGGGGGAACAATTGGAACAACTGTAATAGCATAAATAATAAAGCATAAAAAAAGAAGTAAAAAAGGAATAGATATTTTAGGACTAGAAAGAAGAAAATTACCCAGGTAATTACTATCTTTGGACTAGTTCCAGCGTAGCCGTCTCTTTTTTTGAGGGTTTTGTCAGCTTTTATTTCTCTGCGTATCTAATGAGGATTATACCAAATTGGGTTTATATCCTGATTTTTTCTTCTTTAAGTTTTTCTCAGCTTTATTGAGGTATGACTGACAAATAAAAATTGTATATATTTAAGACGTACAACGTGATGTATACATACACGCTGGGAAATGGGGACTATAAGCTAATTAACACAGCAATCACCTTGCATAGTTAGCATTTTTGTGCGTGGGCGGGAAAGAACACTTAAAATCTGTTCATAAATTTCGAGTACAGAATACAGCATTATTAACTACAGTCACCATGCTGTACACGAAGTCTCCAGAACTTATCCTGTAACTGAAAGTTTGTTCCCTTTGACCAGCCTCTCCTTTCGCCTCATTCCCCCCTTTTTTGAGCTGGGTTAGGAGAATAAAGAAAGAGGAGGGACCGGAGTGACCAACATGCTCAGCACAGTCAGAAACAGAAATTTCACTGTTTTCAGTCTACCTGGGGAAGGGACTATTTGTCCTAAATTTGAAATCACCCCCGTTCTCGCCTAGGTTAGAATGACTGTAGCTCAAGGGGTCCCACGATGTGTGGCGTTCGTTACCCATCGCGACGGGACTGTTGTGTGCGCCTTAGTGGGCGCGTGTGGGCCTGTGCATCTGACATTTCAGGCATTTGTCACGGAGAGCTTTGTTCAGCAGGAGCCTGCAGAGAGCCGGGCCAGGGGACTCTGTGTCCAGAGGCTTTGATTTCCGAGAGCACATTAAAGAGCTGCGCTTGACAGAAGAGCGATTCTCGGCTCCCGAATAAGAAAGAATTGGTCCTCATCTATAATGCATGGCCCTTCGGCAGAAAGAGAGAGAAGAAAGTCTAAATGTAGCAGAGGCTGGAAAAAGATGACGAGTGATTGAGACTACCATTCAGAACAGGCTGGGCCCTTTTCTCAGCGAACTCAGCCTCCCCCTGGTTTGCAGGGGCAGGAAGGCGCCTGGTAGGGCTTTGTGGGGTGGGGTGGGTGGTGTGGGTATCAGAAAGAGATGCCCAGGAAACTGTCAGGTGGGAAGGAAGAGGTAACAGAAGAGAGAACGAGACCACACACTCACTGGGGATGTTTTCTAACTCAAAGGTAACTTGAGTCAAATGTTCTAGATCCCTGTGAAGTTTTATTTGGGGATCCTCCTCTTGGCTGTTGTGTTCACCAACTGAAACACAGCGACAGAAACCGGGGGAGGGAAACAGAGGGCTTGGGGGCCGTGACTGAATTTCATTTCCACTGTAAATATGTCATCCAGACTCAGGAAGGAGGCTGTTTAACATGTTGAGTGATCAGACCCCGGAGCTGTCCACTCATCACCCTGTGCTTGTTAAATCGCCGTAGCGGTGGGGAACTTCCCAGGGCCTTTTGCTATTAGAAAAGGTGAGTTTTGGAGACATTGGGGGCAAATGTTTGTAGTGGGTGGAATAGAGTCCCCAAAGAGATATGTTCAAGTCCTAACCCCCCAATACCCGTGATTATATAACCTTAGTAGAAATAGATGTCATTCTGTTTGGGACCGGGGTGTCCTTTTGGATAATAGTATCTGCCTGGATTGGATTTTAAATCCAGTGACTGGTGCCCTTACAAGAAGGAAAGTGGATACAAAGGGAAGACAGAAGAGAAGAGGATGTGAAGGGAAGAAGGCCATGTGAAAATGGAGGCAGAGATGGGGGGATGTGGCCACAAGCCATGGAACACCTGGACCCCCAGGAAGTGGAAGAGGTGAGGAATGGATTCTCTTCCAGAGCCCTTGGACGAAGGGTTGCCCTGCCAACACCTTGATTCTGGACTTCCAGCCTCCAGAACTGGGAGAGTAAATTTCTGTGTAACTTTCTGTGGTGTTAAGCCTCCCAGGTTGTGGGGATTTGTTACAGCAGCCACAGGAAACTCATACAGAGTTACAGGCCTGCATCCCACGAGGCTCATCTTGTCCCAGTTTCTAGTCAATTTATGCTCCAGCGACACCGGCTCTCTTACAATTTCCAGTTCTTTCCTGTTTTCTTCCCCAAGAGTGTCTTCCTCTGTACTGTCCCCTGGGCCACTTGTTTCAACCATGGACACCTCTACCCCCTTCCCTTGCCTTTCAGAATTAAGCTCTCCTTCTCACAAAAGCCTTTCCCGATGCCACCCTCACCCAGAGGATATTTCATCCCCCAAAATTGTACCAGGGACTTCCCAGGGGTGACAATCCACTTGTATGACTGATCTGCCTCTCCCAAGAGGCCTTCCAGTTCATTGACTCAACAACTATTTATTGACCGCAAGCCATATTGCAGGCAGTACTAGGCACGGACAATAGAGAAGTGAACTGCATATGAGACATCTTCTTTTTGGAAAACAAAATATTGGTGCTCTGATACATATCAACAAGCCTAGAATGGACACTGTGGCTTTAAGAATTAGATGGGGAAAATATGTAAAAAGCTTAGAACAATGTCCGACCCACAGTAACAGCTCAGTGGATTCTAGCTGTTATGGTTCCTGTTATTAAGACATTATTATTGGGGAAAAAAACCCAGCTTGTAGCCCAAGCAGAGCATGAATCTAAGCCAAATTCTACCCGCTATTCTTTTGCAAGCAAGGGAAGGAAGACAACTCCTGGCCGTGGGGAAACTGGCCTTACCTCTTTGCCACTGTCTCCAAGTCTCTGGCTCCTATCTGTATGTCAGCCATCTGGCACACATACACCCCTCCTTGGCCCCCATCTGCCATGTCACCCAGGGAAAGTTCTGCGGCCACAGGGAAAAGTCTCGGAACCCATTGCCTCCCAGGCCTGAGCTACCAGGAGCGGCCAACAGGCCACCCAGTGCCACTGTCACAGGCTGACACCAAGCTTTATGGCTTAAAACCACACAAATCCATGATCTTATGGTTTGGAGGTCAGAAGTCCGAAATGAATCATCAGAGGTGTGCTGTCTCTGGGGAGAATTCATTTCCTGGCCTCACCCAGCTTCTAGAAGCTGCCTGCATCCCTTGGCCTACGGCTCCCTCCCCCCTTCCCAGCCAGCAGCGGTCCACCCTCAAGCCTCTCTCTCTCCCTCCCCCTCTCCGCCCACTCTCTCTGCCTGACCTCCACCTGTCATCACCTCTCCTTCCTTGACTGTGACACCCCTGCCTCCCTCCTATGAGGACCTGTGTGATCACACAGGGCTGACGCAGATAATCCAGAATAATCTCCCCAATCTTAACAGCCTTAACTTAACCCCATCTTCAAAGTCCCCTTTGCCTTGTAATGTAACATAGTCATAGGTTTGGGGGATTAGTACATGGACACCCTCGAGCCATCTCTGTCCACCACACTCCATGCAGCTGGCCGGGCAGCCAGCTTTCCCAGTGGACCTGGGGCTTAGGGGGAAGTTCTCAGAACCCACTCCGCTCGAGGTGTGAGCAGGCAGGACACCGCTGCCACTGGCCAGGTGGCCTGCATTACCAAATGCAGGATGCTTCTTAATTGTGACTGGCTGGTTGGTGGCCCTTTAGTGTTCATCTCTGCTGGGTCACCTGCCATGCAGAAACCAGGGTGCCCATGGGTGGGGGAGATCCGGTCCATCCTCCCGCAGCAGGAGGAGGTGGGGGTGCTCCTGCCGCCATTCCCCATGTTTTCGGTGGAGCAGGGCAGGGGAAGGTGAGCAGAGTCCCATCAGGGGGTGAAATGCAGCTTCAGTGAAGTGTCTCCCGCTGGGACGAAGAGGCGGGGACATCGGTGAGCTGGCTTAATTCCTAGTAGGGATTAGAGGGCCACACGGCCCACAGGAGGGTTATGTTGGGGCTGTGTGGTGCTTTGAAAAGTGGTGAGTTAATTGTCAGTGATTAAAAATGGGTAGATTTCATGTGATTTCTGGCTTTTGCACACCTAGAGAGCTCTGGCCATGGGAGGCCTGGCTCTCGTTCGGTCGTCAGGGCGCTGCAGCCTGTCTCTGGGCCCTTCTAGGTGGGACACGTGCCCTCCAGTCCCTACCCCGCTTGCCTGACTCCACCCACCTCTGACTGCCCCCGCAGGTCTCTGGGCTGCTGGTGGCTGGCACTTTGGCTTCCAGGGCACAGAGCTCCGGCCTGTGTGCAGGAATCTTTGCCAACAGACCGGGAGCAGAGGGCAGGGGAGAAAGTTAAAATCGTCTTTGCCCGGGACATTGCGGGCTCAGGGCCTCTCCGCCCAGGCCTCCAAGCCCAGCCTCGGTCACTCTGCAGACCCGAGGGCACAAAGAAAAGCACATCTGTGCTTATGTCTAAGCACAGACCAACGCGAATTTGCGTGGGTGTCTTCGACTTCAGCCCAGCGCCGCCGGGCTCCCCGGTGCCATTTTGTATTCCATGTCAGTATCTCCTCTCCCGCCGCGGAAGCCTGGGCTTCTGATACGTCCTGTTTAACCCTACAGCCTGCTCAGATGGCTGCAGAACGATTATGTCCAAACCACTGCAGTGGCTAGACCGCAAGGGCCATCTTAGACTCCGAGGGTCATCTGCAGCCCTTCTTTTTGTCATCACGCCGAGGGGCGCTAGCCCAAGTCCTGGGTTCGAAGTGGCTTGGGTGAGGGTCTGTGGTTGTGTCACTCATAGCTTCCTCCATTTTTGTTCTGATTCCACTTTAGGGGTTTTCTCTATTCTTGTTCATGTAATTATAATTTTATGAAATATTTATAAACCTATATGTACACATATTCATAATTTATATGAACTATTTAATTTTATTTATTGAAGGTGGAATGATTTTATTTTAGTCTTGTTCATGATGGACAGGACTCCGGAGGACTAAACTGTGTCGAACAGTCAGCCCAGCACAGTGCCCCTCCCTCCCGCCCCCTCCGCCACACTTTCCCCCAGCCCCTGCAGGGACCAGTCTCATTAGTCTTTGGTTATCAGACTTATCCTTCTGTGTTCAAAAATAAGCAAATACACATAGAACAATTACAATGGTTATCTCTGAGCGAGGGAGGAAATTATGAAAGTTCTGTGATTTTCAAGGAGCATGGATTCACACAGCAGGTCAATCAATGTTAATTTTTTAAAAAGAGCAGAGGTGGAAATTTTTGGCTTCTCCTGAGTTTGCATTTCCCTGGACAAAACAAGAGCTGGTGTGTCTGTTGTTGGTCTGGGGACGTTGCTGAGAATGGTAGGAAATGGACCAGTCACTCCATCCTTGCCAAGGCCCGTCCCTCCCCCGGGGCATCACCAGGCCGAGCCCCTGGGAGTTCCAGGTGTCCACCCCCAGTTGGCCTTGAGTCTCTCCCTGGATCTAGGGAGGCTCTGCTTCATCACAGAGACACCTAAAGCCCTGGGCAGATGCCTTCTGAAGAGCAGGGATGCTAGATTCAAGGAGGGTTAGGGAAGTGGGAGAGTGGGCTCTCACCTCTACCCTGTACGGGGACTTCCTCAGGGGCGTGCCTTACCTGGCCACCGGCCGTACCTCGACAGCCATGTCTGAGGGGCAGGATGGCGGAGCAGCGAAGAGGGTGGGCTCTGGAGCCAGGAGGCCTGCATGCGAGGCCCAGAGCTGCCACTTCCTAGCTGTGTGACTTTGGACCAGCTCTTAGAGCTCGGAGCCTCCCTGCGGGGCGGTGATAAGAAGCTTGTTAAGAAGATTAAACAAATTAATCCAAGCGGCTGGGCTCTCAGAGGTCTGGTAAATGGAACATGGGCAATTTGTCCAAGGACACTGAGCTAGGAAGGGCAGGAACCCGGGGACAAACCTGGGGCTTCTGCCCTGGCGGGTTCCAGCTATGGAAAATGCGGGGGCCCTGGGGTGGGAAAGGGGGAGCGGTCTCTCCAGCTCTCAAAGGCTACTCAAACCCCAGGGTTCTGTAAGAAGGCTCAGCCGCCGCCCAGAGCGACAGCTTTCAACCCCGCGTTATGTCATTCAGAGCAGCTTCCTGGGAGAGCCAGTTGGGTGACAGAAAGCTGCCCCATGGCCACCACGGAGAGCACTCTCCAGTGTCCTGTAGGACTTGTCCGGGCACAGAGCAGAACTGGCGGCCTCCCCAGCAAGTGGACTTGCAGCGTCACCCCTGCAAATCGCCTTGTCACTGCTCCCCCAATCTCGCCTGCTCAACCCCAACAAGAAGTACAGTGGCCTTTTTCTTTTTTCTTTATATTTTAAGTTTCTGCCCTTTTGGAAGCTCCTTTTGTCACTTCTTGGTCCCTTTTCAGAGCCCCTAGCAACGCTTGCTTCTTTTCGAGACGGTGTTTTCTCCTGGGAAATTTGTTTTGCGGCCTCTGTGCTGTGCGTCGCCGGGTGATGAAAAACATTGGCGCCCGGGAAGCAGGTGTCCCCAGTTCCCAGCGCCCTTTCCCGTGCATCAGCCTTGTTGAGGGGGAGGCCGGGTGGTGGGCGTGGCTGTCCCAGCTCATAGGCGGTGAAGCCGAGGTTGGAAGAGGAGACGTTTGCAGACGAGGGCAGCCCACGGTGGTCTGCACAGGGCCGAGGTTCGGCGTTTAACAAGCATCGGCTGTGGGGGTGGAGCAGGGCCCAGGGCCCCAGCTGTGGCAGATGTTGGCCATTTATAGCTGCAGGATCGTGGAGAAAGGTCCGGGGGTACCAGGGACAGGTCTGGGGTGAGAAGGGCATTCCTGTCTCAGTGCAGGAGTTTCTTACCCACTGGTGCAGGGTATTTACACCGGGTGCCAGGACGCAGCATTCGGGGTTCCTAGGTCACGAGCAACAGAAACTACCTCTGGCTACTGTAAGCAACGCGGGACTGTCTTCGTCCGGGCTGCTATAACAAATAACAGCTAGCATTTATTTCTCACCTTCCTGGGGGCTGGAAGCCTGAGCTCACAGTGCCAGGACGGCCAGGCTCTGGCGAGGACTGTCCTCCAGGGTGCAAGCAGCTTCTCCTCGCGTGCTCATTCGGCAGGAAGGGAGAGAGCTCCAGGCCTCTTCTTTAAAAGGCACGAACCCCATGTCTGAGGGCCCCACCTTCACGATCTAATCGTCATCCGGAGGCCCCACTTCCTAACACCCTCGCATTGGGGTCAGGGCTTCAGCGTAGGAATTTCAGCCCATTTCAGGGAGTTTACTGAAGGACACGGAGGTGGCTCACAGAGTGGATGAGAAGGTGACCGGCCAGGCCCCGGGAAAGGCGGGGAGCAGAGCTCTGGGAACCGCTGTGGCAGGAAGTCTCAAGCAATCGCTTCGGGGCCCCCCTCTAGGAATAGCCTAGACCTCCAGCATCTTGGTCCTTGCACCCTCCCGGAGAAAGTCTGGTTGGTCCAGCCTGGGTCACATGTCCTCTTCTTGGAGGGAGGGCAGGAGGCCTTGATTGACAGCCCCCCCAGGACCATGTGTGGTGGGGGATGAGCGGTGCTATTACCAGAAAAAGGGGCAGTGGAAGCTGCCTAGACAAAAGCAACAGATGTCCGTCGCAAGTAGAATGACAGCAGATCAGAGACTGTTCTTACTAAGTAGGCCCGCCGTTGAGCAAGTGGAAGCATGTGGGCCCAGAGAGGTTTAGAAACTCACCCGTGGCCACACAACAGAGCATGTATTATCACTAAAAATCATCTGGGGCCAATTGGTGGACGATCTTTTCTTCCCCAAACATTGATTTTCTAAGAAACTTTTGCTCCCACAAATAGGCTCAATAGATTTTGGTTTCTTTTGTTTTCACTGCACACGTGCTGTATGCCAGTCACTATATAATGTTGGCGACAAGGTCTCCCTCCCTGCCAACCGCAGCAGCTCGTGAGCTCTGTGGACAAGGCCACGTTGCCGCTTTCTTGGGGAGCTTCATATCTTGACACAGCTGTCAAACCCAAATGTCAAAACTGAGATTTCGAAGGCTTATTGACATCGCTTTCAAGCTCTGCCATTCAAACAAGGCTTTCCATCAAACCAGAACGTGTGTTTCCTTCTATGCTGCAGCTATATTTTCGCAACAAGGTGGGGCTCCTCTTTCTTTTTCTGTGACTCTGTTGAATTCTTCCAGCTGATCTGCATATGCCTTAAATGTCAAGCACGTTGAAGGCAGACACTACATCCATTTTCAGTGCACACCGCCACCACGGGGGCGTCATCACTGTCGTCACCGTCACCGTCACCACGCTGCGTATCTATGAAGCTTTACATTTTTAGATGAAATATATGAAGCTGTGTATTTTTAGATAAAATGTACTTTTCACACATATTGTCTCATTTGACTTCACAGTAAATCTTGAAACAGAAGTGGAGCAGGGAGACAGGGGAGGAAGGAGGGAAGTTTGTAAGGTGTTGTCCCGACACTGGTTACTGTCAGGATCAAGTCTCATCAGCCCTCATTTATTTGGATGCTCATGCAGAGAGCCTACATTTTCAAACCACAAATTCAGACGTTAAAAAAAAAAAAAGTACACCCCCACCCCCACCAGGGTTGAACTTGATCTCTCATTCTGCCCAATGGTGGAAATTTTAATCAAGACAAAAGAGTCATTTCCAAGGATTTTTTTCTGTCATTTCAGGTTTAAACTCGGCTGTTGCAGGGTCCCTCCGCCCACCCCAGGGTGGTACCAGGGGCTTGGGCTGGGTCAGCGTGACCGCAGGAGCGTGTCTGCATTTCAGACCTCAGCCACCTTCCGCTGGGCCCAGCAGCTGATCTCTGAGCTCCCGCTGGTCCCCAGTGGATGGACCAACACCAGCCCTGTCCCACCCTGAGTTCACTCTGTCCCCTGACCCACTCTCTATCGCCTTTTTGCTTTCCTCAAGGGCTTGGGAAACTTCCAGATGGTCCCTGAACCC
This sequence comes from Mormoops blainvillei, assembly GCA_004026545.1. Taxonomy (NCBI): domain Eukaryota; kingdom Metazoa; phylum Chordata; class Mammalia; order Chiroptera; family Mormoopidae; genus Mormoops; species Mormoops blainvillei. The sequence goes on from PVJD01002011.1 coordinate 89,386, forward strand.
TCAGGGACCACAGGAGCCAGGAGCTCACAGGTTGTCTCGTGCGTCTGCTGGTCACTTCCAATCACGTCCCTAGCTTGGCAAGTAGCGTTGCTCTGTCTCTCACCACCAGGACTTGATCGAGAATGGGAAGGGGAGTGGGGCTTCCTTCAAGGGACAAACCTTTCTTCTCTCGGAACCCCACCCCTCACCCACTTAGCCTATGGAATCATGCCATTTTAAATGCCCATTCGACTTCACCACGTACATCTTAGAAGGGCTTTACCCCCGCTTCTGGTGAAGTGCACTGTCGTTTAAATTATCATTATTCTTCCTAAAGACTGTTTTGGTTATCGATTGTTTATGTCTGTGACACACTGTTGTTTGGATGTAAACATGGATGTTTGCCCGTTGTCTGGAATCTCTGCCGGAGCTCGCAGACCTGCATCTGGAGACTTGCAGTCTGAGAGCCTTTCCTCCTGACTTTGGGGCTCTAGCTGTGGACTCCGCCACCAGAGGCAGGAGGTTCAGTGTGTACCCCAAACGCAGGCGAAGGGGAATGTCCCCAGGCAAAAGCGACTTATTAGAAACAATACATCACAGACATTAATAGCAGTACGTCACCTGCCTCCAGTAATAATGCTGAGAGAAAGGTTCCTACTGTGAAATAAAATAGGATTCCAGAGAAGGCCACTCCTTTAGGTTAATTTTAGGGGGGTTGTGTGAGCTTTGGGGACCCCCCAATATTCCGTCTCATGTTGAAGCTAATGGTAAGAGTAGCAGATGGAATACTCACCATGTCTCTGTTCCCATGCCTGTAAAGTGTTTTCCTGAGTCACGTGATCTTCCCGGGAAGAAGCAGGACTGCTGTTGCTCCTGTCGTACAAGTGAGCCGAAGGGACTTGATCAAGGCCACACCCAGGGAGGAAGTAGTGGAGTCCAGGTTTTTGGTTCCATAGCTCTGGGGTGGGTTGAAAAGCCAGGTTTTCCCCCAAGTACCTCACTGGCACTTAGTGCAAGGGGTCTGCAGACCCCTTTTAGTGGCATTCTATGTTAAACCTTCCATCCTGCTGGTAACAGCGTGGAGGCCCAGCTTAAGGTGGACTCTGGACTTTGCACTGGCATCAAAGCAAGTTGGAGTAGTGGGACTCCAGAGACCCAGGGCCAAGTTCAAGCCTCATCCTAAGCATGTTTCTCTGAACCTCAGTTTTATCACTCCGAAAACAGGCAGCAGCCAGTGAGCGGATCCGAGCTGAGCAGAGTCATGGCAGTCACCAGCTCCTTGTGGCTAGAACAGAGAGGGCGAGTCTGGGCTTCAGGAGTGGGCGGGGCCTTGCCCGCCTCCAGATGTTTGAACTTCTGATTTGGAGGAGGACTGATGGGAGTGGAGGCAGAAAGACAGCTCAACAAGAGACTGCAAGATGCAAGAGAATGAGCAGGGATGGACAGGTGCCTGACCTAAACAAGTGGCACCATAGTTGGAAAGAAGTAGGCTGGAGAGGTGAGAGGGAGAGGATGAAGCGAAGGTCTTGGAGACTCACCCAAGGAGAAGGAATCTGCTCCCTGCCCCGCAACTCCAAGCTTCAGTACCCAGAGCTGTCCGTGGCTCATGGGAGACACTCAGAAATAATTAATGGATGAGTGAACAACTGAGTGAAATATCTTAGTTCTAGACCCTTTCTGGTTATGATGAACAGATGAGATCTTCCTATAAAAGCACTGGAGGCTTGTATAAATTTAGAAAGTATTTTGGCTAGTGAAACAGAGTCACAAAATAGCAATAGCAATGGCTGCGGAATAATAGAAGTTTATCTTTCTCTCTCATGCAACAGTCTGCATAAGCATATGGGGCTAGTGGGCCCACTTCACAATCATCTGATACCCAGGCTTATTTCTCTTTTTGTTCTTCCATCTTCCATACGTGGTTTCTATGTCATAGCCCAATATGGCTGCTCTGGCTCCTGCCACCACATCTGCATTCCAACCATCTCCATTTTATCTGTGCTCCAGCCAGTGGCAAAGGAGAAAGAGCATGAACTTCCTACAAGGGCCTGATCCAAAAGTTGTACACACCACTTCTAGTCACACACTGTTGGCCAATACTCAGTTGTATGACCACACCCAGCTATAAGAAAGCTGAGATTTGCATTCTTATTCCCGTACTCATAGTCCCAGCTAAAACGTAAGAGTTCTATCCAAACAGAGAGAGAAGAACAAATCAGAAGTGAATCTTAATGAAGTGAAGGTAGGATGAGGAGGAAATCAAGCGTTTCAGGAGGCAAGACTGATGAAGGGCTTCAGGAGTTCAGTGGAACGTGGGACCAACTGCTTCCAGCAGAATCCACAGGCAATTCAGCTACCCAGTCATGAAAAAGGAGAACAAGCAGAAACTTCCAGCCTCAGGGCTTCCATGAGTTTCCAGTGCACAGTGTTCCGTTCTGTTAGGTGCAGACTCATCCCTTATAACTTCTTCCTCAGCCTCTTCAAAACCCACCCTTGCCCCACCCTGGCCCCCACTCATCAGAAGAAGGGACTTGATGGGGGAGTAGGCAGGGAGAGCTCCTTGAATTCCTTGCCCTGAGAGAAGGTGTGGGCCAGCTGAGGCAAAGAAAGTGAGAATGTATACAAGCCCAGGATGGTGAACCCTTGCCTTTAGCAGAACGGCAGGGGCAGGGAAGAGCAAGAGAATTGAGTGACAGGGCACGTAGCCAATAGGAGGCCTGCTCCTGGCTCCACTGAGGTTTTGCCGTTGTTTGGCTCTTCTTCCGGGTGCAGGGCCAAACGCACGTGTCCTGAAGTGTTGCAATTGGTCGAATGCGTCCCTCCTCTCCACCCCACCCCCCGGAGAAAGTAGACAACACTGTTGATTTTGCAGATTTTAGCAAGTAATGGGCACGGTTGCCACACTAATGATGCAATGTGATTTGGTGTCGAGATTATTTTTGTGGCATAGTTCACGTTAATTTAGCACATCACGAGGTCTTCGGGGGACACTTCCGTTATATTTTTCTGAGGTTTAGAGGGAAGTTAAATATGACAACAGGGATTGCCAACTGGGGTATTGCAGTGGCCACTGGAGGCAGCCCTTGGGAAGTGTGCAGGGTCGTTCTACTGGCAAATGGAGAGACAGCCACTGTTTTCTGTCTACCTCGAAGCCTTACCCACCCAGCCTAACCCCCCCCACATGGATATGACTTGAACTTTCACCACGAGGGAACTGAGGACAACAGGGTGCCACCTTGACTTTTAAGTTCAGGTCAACAGCTTTGGGCATGTCACTTCGGCTCCTGGGACCTGTGTTTCCTAATCTGTAAAATGGAAAAAACCATACTTCCTAAGACTCTGGTTAAATGAGACAATGAATAGCAAATGTGGGGCATTGTTATATTTGGCGCTGGGAAGCATTTCCTAAACATTAGGTGCTGATAACGCTATTGTGGCCCTGACGGAATGCTGGGCACACGCGGCCAGTGCAGGCGAGTGATGGAGGCAGGAGGAAAGGCTTCGGTGTCAGCTCAGGGCAGTGTGGTCCAGTTCCTGGCTCAGAAAGCAGACAGAGGGTGTTTGCTACCAACCAGTCCTTCCCCCAGCTCCCAGAGTTTCCTTCAAGTCAGTATCTTGCGCCCCTCCGTGGGTGCTATGGAGAAATCAGACTCCACCCCTTTGTTCCTATGGGGGGGTCCTGATTGGCTCCCAGGGATTCACGTGTTCATTTCCTGCCTAGTCACTGGCTCACAGGCAAGCATGTGACCCAGAGAGTCCAATCAGGGTACATCTTGTTTGCACCTGCGCTCACCAGCCCTGGGGTGTGACTGTGGAAAGGCGCATGCATGCGTTGGGTGTGGTTGGTCTTGCCGAAGATGCTGCTGAGCTGGCCGAGCTAAGAAGTTGTTAAACACCGGGGCACCGATGACATTGGTGAGCCTCACCACCCAGCCCGGAAGCGTAACCGTAACTGAACATTCCCTTGGCGTGAACCAAGTCCCCTCCACGGCACTAGCGGGTTCAAGTTGCCTTTCTCCGTTACTTGCATCTAGGTGGTGCACTTCTGCACAAGCAGTTACCTCCTTTCACGTCTGTCTTGGAGGGGACAGTGACCTCCTTTATTATCGTCTGTATTTGCAGCTTCCCACCAGTATGTAATGCACCTCAGGCAGTTCATCATTGTTGAGTTCATAGGGCATGACTTGCCTCACGGGACCTGCCTTCTTGAAAAATGAGACACATGGATATAAATGAAAATAAGTTGTGGGACAAGCTGTGACCAAGTCTCAGTGCTTGTTGTCCAGGCAGTCGGTGTCGTCGAACCCAGCCCTGCTCCTTGAAGTGACCTCGTAAACGCTGTTTTGAATGAACAAGGCAAACAGCAGATGACAGACTCACTCACAGGGACGAACTGGGCTTCGGGAAAAGGTTCATGGAGAGGTAGGGAGTTTTGTTCAGTTTTTTCCCTTAAAAGGTAAGCTGGAATTGTACTGACAGTAGGAGACAGACCCTGAACAGCGTTTCATGAGGACACTTGGTTCAAATGGGACAGACTCTGGCTGCACAGGGCTTAAGCAAAGAGAGAGAGAGGGAGAGGAGAGAGAGAACGTATAGCTTGGCGAGAGCGGCAAACCTAGGTGTAGCTCTGTCATCAGGCGCACAGACGTGAAGAGAACCTTAGCTTCTGGCCAGTGCTCGGGTCCGCCTTCCTCTGTGTGGGCGTCAGGCTCTTGCTCTGCCTGGGGACAAGATGGTGACAGCAGCTGCCACCTACATGTCCTCATGGGCTCACAGTATGTGGGAAAGAGCTGGGGCTTCCTCCTACCACATTGGCCCGAGTGCCCGTTCCAGAACAGTCGCTGTGGCCGGGGTGGGCGTGTGCTTCGATTAGCTTAGGCTTCAGCCACAGGCTTCACCCTTTCAGCAGAGCCCCATTGTCGGTCCCTGAGACACTGGGCGCCGCTGCCAGAAGAAGGGTGAGGCGTGATGGGGACAAAATCAAGAGCTGTGAGCTGCCCATGCCAATGATGGGGAAAGGTGAAAACAAAGAGGGTTGCCATTCGCAGAGCATACACTCTGGAAGGCCTGCCACCCGCCAGACCCGGTGCTGGGAATGCGGGGACAAATGAGAGGCGGGGCCTGGCTCTGAGGGGCTCACGACCCAGAGGACAGGTGTGAGTCAGTCCCGTTTGGCTTGGGATAAGGACGAGGCACAGTGCCGGGCAGGACCACTGGTGTCCTCCAGTCCTTTATCCCTTATCTTCCCATCCAGCGTCAGGCACCCAGGTCCCATCAAGGAGACAGGGGAATCAGGCCTTGCCTAGCGAGCTGTGGGAGGACCCAGGGGAGATGGAGCACCCAGTAAGGGCTCAGCTGTTTGGTTTCCGAGCATGTCCATAAACGCATCGTATGTCACTGGCTTTCCAAAAAGGGGGCGGGTCCCCTAGCCTCATAACCTTCTTGCTGGAGTCAGGAGCTAGGAGGGCAGAACAGTGATAACAGGCTTAATAACAGTGATCCCTCGCTGAGCACCTACTATGCGTTAGACCCTGTGCAAGGCACTTGACACGTTCTTCCAAATACCCGCACTCTGCCAACTCTTTGATATGGGGATTATATCCCTGTATTCTCGAGAGACAAGTGAGGTGCAGAGATGGTAAGTAATTAGCTGATTCCTTTAGAGCAGGGATTGGCAAAGCACAGCCATGGGTCAAATCTGGCCTACCACCTGCTTCTGTAAATAAAGTTTTATTGGCATACGGCCACAGCCACTCATTTACATAATGTCTGCATCTTTGCGCTACAAAGTCATAGCTGAGTAGTTGCGACAGAGACCATATGGCCCGCAAAGCCTAAAATATTTACTATCTGTCCCTCTACTGAAAAAGTTTGCCTGGTTTAGAGGAAACATATGAACACTTTCTTTTTGCCAGGCCAGAGGTCGGATCAGGAGTTGCCGTGTGAGCCCTGGTGAGGACCTGAGATTGGGCTGGGGAGCCATTGCTGCCACAGGGGTTTGAACAGGGGAGGGACCGGACTGGCTTTGTGTTTCGGGACAAGGAATGTGGCCGCCAAGGGGGACATCGGAGGCGGATAAAGGTCGGTTGAGGCCCCGGCGCAGAAGAAAATATTTAAACATACTATCAGGTTTTACCGCCGATTGTAAACTTGTACGTAACTAAAATTACACATATGAAACCAAACTTGGTGTCATTAGAAAAAAATGTAAAGTTGGGGCCTGGGGCGTGCGCCTGGTGCGCCGGCCATTAAATCTGCCTCTGGGGGACATCACTACAGCTAGAAAACCTGGAGGCCGGGAGGCTTGTTAGGAGCCTGTTGAAATAATCCAGGTATGAGAAAAACCTAGCAGTTTTGGAGGGAGATTCAGCAGCAGTCCACAACTGATTATGTGGGCTGAGGAGGGAGGGGGAGAGAGCCACCCGGGAACTATGTAAATGTGGGGGGATTAGAGGTGTCACTCACTGAGTGGAGCTAGGAAACACAGGTGGAGGGGAAGGGCAGCTGGCAGGGGAGCAGGGCGTCCCGTTTGGGGGTGCTGTCCATGAGGGTCCGTTTGGTGTCTAGCTGCAGGTGGGCCCTGTGGCTCTGGAACTCAAAAGGGAGGGACAGGTGTGTGCTGGCAGGTGGAGATGTAGGCGTTTCCGGCATAGAGATGACCACGGCATGGAGAGGCCTCCCTGTGTGCTCCCAAGACCCTCCCTTGTGCCCTAGGTGAAGCTGCAGCTGGAGAGGGGAGTCCACAGCCCAGGAAGACCCAGCCCAACCCCCAAGCAGCCAGGCTCTCCTCCAGGCCTCAAGCGGGGGAGGGGACTGCCTACCCAGAGTCAGAGATCCCCAGAGCTAGGGGCTGTCACTGTTCTTGAGGGGCTGACACTTGTCGAGCTGACGAGGCCTTTGTGGTGCCTTGCACACCCACCTGTGTCTTGGCTCTGAAGCATTGGCTCCGGGAGTTAGGCTGCACCCCCACAGGGCTGTTTTTGCTGAAGTTGTTTCCTCCTGTGGGCTCAGGTGAGCACATGCCTGTGTGAGGGAGCTGGCACAGGCCCCAGCTGGCCCCCCGGGCACCCTTTTGAGCATACATGGAATCCAGGAGGTCTACCAGATGCGGACCGGGAAACGGAGGGCAATCGAAAGGCATCCGGCATGCTGGGCTTGTGTTGCACCTCAAAGAAGGCAGAGGGAGTCTTTTACCTCCAAAGATACAACCAGTACCTCAAATTTATTTTTTGCCTTGGAAGAGTCAAGGCTGCAAGAAACCCCAAGAGGAGTGCAGGGGAGCAGGACCCTCAAAACAGGCTGGATAGCTGAGCGGAGCACAGCTCAGACCTCCCTGTCCCTGGGAAGATGCTGGTTTCTTGACCAAAGCTTTGGTTGACTTTGGGTTGGATTCTGGTTCATCTCCCTCCAGTTTTGTCTGCCTCTGCCCCTTTCTACTGGAGAATGTTGCACAATATCTACCATAAGATGGTGTGGGGAAGGCTGGCGGTGGATTAGCCCAGGCACTGACCTCAGCGGGTCTGGACAGTTGTATAAAGGTGCCCCCTCTCTTCATGACTGGTGCTTTCCATCCCTCTGTCCCCCTCGCTGCATCCTTACATGTCTCAGCGAGCCAGCTACTGAGTAATGCTTGCTCCACGAGTCGGGACAATTTCGGTGGAAGTGACAAATTCAAGTCCAATTGACTTGAGCATAAAAGGGAATTTATTGGCCTGGGAGACCGAAAATCTCAGGAGTGGAGTCTATGTCAGGTAAAGCTGAATGATATCCAAGGGCTCCAGTGTTATCATCAGAAACCCGTCTCTCTCCGTCTCTGGATCCGCTGCCCTCCGTGCCCGTCTTCTTCTCAGGCAGGCTGTCCCCAGGCAGTGGGATGATGGCTGTCAGCTCCCACACTGTGGTTTTACATCTACCTGGCAGGACATTCCCAACGGAGATAGTGCCTCTTTGCTAATTAAGCTGTGGGCAAAAATCCTGGGATTCAATGTCATTGGCCCCAGCTGGAGTCATGTGGCCATTTCTAACCAATCACTGTGGCTAGGAAAATTCTACATTCTTATTGGCCAGGCCTGGGTCATGTCCAGCGCAAGTTGGGGATGAGGTGGGCTCTGTCTGAGCTACAGGGGCTGAGTGTGGGGGAAGGGTGGTTTTCTAGAGGCAACATTAGGGTTATGTCCCCTGGAGGGGACAGTGTGTGGGAGGCAGGCAGAAATACCAGATAAATGATAGTCTTGATGCTCCTGAGAAGTGATGTGGAAATGTCATCTGTGAACTGGCCTGACCCTCATGATACAAAGGAAGTGCTAATGCATTGGAGTCCAGTGGGCAGTTGTGCGTGTGAAGGGGGCAGGTAGTGGAAGGGACCACGATCTGGGCGTGTGGGGAAGAGAGGCTCCAGAATGGGGTGAGGAAGAGGGGTCGCGAGCCTCCTCCCCGCCTCTCTCCCTCCCTCTTTCTTTTCTTCCTTTCTGTGTCTTCCTCCCTCCCAAATAGTTGACTGTCTGTTCTGTGCCAGGCCATTTGGCGCTAGAACAACATGGAAATATTCCCTGCCCTTCAGTGCTTATATTCTCCTGGGGGAGAGAGAGAATAAACAAATAAATGGGATCATTTTCAAGCGATGAGCTAGAAAGCAAATGAAGTGTGGGCAGCCGCTTTTGCCAGAGCAGTCAGGGAGGGCTTCTTGGAGGAGGTGATATTTTGGCAGAAACCAAATGATGACAGGGACCTGGCCCTGGGAAGAGTGGGGGTGGGAGAGAGAAACAGCGAGCATAGGGACCTTGAGGAAGCAAAGAGCTCTGGGTACTCAAGAAACAGGCCATAGCCATGTAGGTAGAGTCTGGCAATGGAGAAAGTGCTAGAGACTATAGTGGGGCTGAGCAGGAACAAAGGGGCAACCTGGAAGACCAGGAGAGGACTTTGGATTTCAGAGCCATAGGATGGGAACTGAGCATTGCTTGTCTCCTGGGCTCCATGGTGATGGAGCCACGCTGTGGCCCAGCCTTACGGGAAGAGAAAGAGGAGGAAGAAGGAACCAATGTCCTTCAGTGCCGACCCTGTACCAGCTGCCTTGTGTCTATGTCCCCAACCCTTCAGAGTGACCCTGAGAAAGGCATGGTCCCCATTTTATGGATGAAGAAACTGAGGCTCAGAGAGTTGAGTGGCTTAATGTCTCTGGCCAACCTGGAGTAGGGATACAATTTGAACTCAGGTCTTTTCAGCTCCGAAACCTTCCTCCTACACAGCGCTGCCTCTCCCACGCGGCACCCGAGCGAGGCAGCGGTCCAAAAGTGATTCATCGCTTTTCTTCCCGCCGCCCCTCATTTCCTTTCTTAATTTCCACATTTCTGAGCTGAGGCAGGCTGGTATTTAAATTTGCCAGTAGCAGATGGGGGTGGGGGTGGAGACAGCATTGGTCCTTCAGAGCATGAAGGATGGGAGGCTGAACCCCACCTGGCTGCTGAGGCTGGCAGGACCCCCTAGACCAGATGCTTCCCACAGGCTAAAAGATGGTGGGGCAGCACGTGCCAGCGCCCCCCGTTCCCCAGCTCCCGAAACAGTTTTGGAGTAGGGAAGAAGAGATGCTTCTCCTAGCATGTAAATGTCACTTCATGCTTTCCTTTTTTATCAGTGCAATTGGAAAGTGGCTGCTCTCTCCAAAGGAACAGTGTGGGCTTCGTCTTCCAAATGCCACCCCAGTCGGTTCCAGCACGGGGATTAATAGCAGATCATTTTTACAGCTTTTACCCTCTGACATCTTTGAATTCTGAAAGCATCTTAGCCAGACACATGAAAGAGCGAGCAGAAGATGTCTATCATAAATGACCCATGTGTCCTGTGTCTCGGGGACTTTTAGGGCCCCTTCGTGAGCTTCCCGAATTCTGGAATTGAACATGAAATCCCCGACGTGGGCTGAGGCTCGAGGAATTTACTGTGGAAGAAAGAGTTCCTATTTCACATAGACATTTTGCAGTGGGTGTCTATTGATTTTTCCTGCCCAGTCATTTCTGCAAATAGGATCTTAATTCCCCCGGGGCCCTGCTGCTGCCTCCATCCTCGGTTCGTGCATTTTGGGTGAGGATGACATCTGCCCCAGCTGCCCACACTTACGTTTTAAGGAGTGGCCACATTACCCAGGCCTGGCCAGTGGACATACTCTCTCCCTGATCTACCTTAATGGTTCAGACATGAGCAGGAAACCCAAGCCAGGCCAGCAAATTTGGTTTGCAGACTTATATGGGAATCACTAGGAAAGAGAAGTTGTCCTACTAGGACCTGGCTAAATAGTAAGATAGAAACCAGGAGCTGCTGGGGGCCAGTGTCTACAAGGAGAGCCTCCTTGATAATGAAGCCAACACAGAGGAAAACAGAGTTAAAACTTGGGGGAGAGGAAAAGATAGCGCTCCGATGACATCTCTTGAGCACCCAGATCGTCATTCCTGAAGCTCATTAACCTTGAACATGACAGTTATGTGATTTTGTAAATTTAGTTTGATAGCAAGAGCACCGACTAATTAATGCCTGTTGGTATGATCCCAGCTGCATAAAGCAGCCTCGTCTCGGAATTCCCCCACCCTCCTATGCGGCTGCAAAGGTATAAGCTCATAGCAAGTAGGGTAGGAACAAGGAGAGACATCACTTCTTCCCACCCATGCCGACCCCATGGCGCCATCTCCTGAAGGTTCAGCTCCCCTCTGGGGATCCCTGAGAAGGGTATTCAAAGTATAAGGCAGGGCCATCTGCTGGGACAAAGTCAGCCATTGAGGGGGCAGGGAGGGACAGGATTCTGGGGTCCTCAGAGTGAAGTGGGGCCGCCTCCCTTGCTTTAAAACAGGACCTCAGTCCTTCCAGGCTGCACTCAGGACGGGGCTCTGACGAGAGCTGCCAGTCTGCTGATTCGCTCCCAGAATGGCGCCGAGGCTCGGCAAGCGTTGGCTGAGGGCCGTGCCAGGCCCTGGGGCTTGACAGACGTGGGTCTGGATTCCTCCAACTTTGTCCCTTAGTGACCGTGTGGCATCGAGCAGAGTCTCTATGCTCCTAGGGCTCCCAAGTCCTTGTCTATAGAAGAGGAATAGTAATAACCCTGCCTTGGAGGGTGGTCAGCCCTGCATGTGGCACAGGAGACGACCAGTGAGCATCTGGCAGCATTGCTGTTCCACAGGTGATAATATCCTAGTCCCTGGGGAAGGGCTGGGGTGGATGGAGGTGGATCAAGTTTCAAAGGGAGAGCTACAGAAATGGGTCCTTTCTAGGCTGTGTGGTTGATAAGAAGGACATAAGGCCGAAGAACAAGCAGCTCCAGGAGCCCAGGAGAAGTGTTGACCTATAGGTGGGATTCAAGGAAGGCTTCCAGGAGGAGGTGACCTTGTAGCTGAGTCTTGAGGCTTGAGTAGAAGCTGACCCAGAGAATAGCAGGGGCAGATGCTCAGGGACAGAGCATAAGTGGGAAGTGTACCCAGTGTTGAGTTACTAGACAGTGGAAGTTAGACAAGTGGGATGTGAGCGTCAGAAGGTGAGATTAGTGAGACCAGCAGGGAAACAGAATGGCAAGAGCTTGGAGTGGGGCCTAGGGGCAGGGGTAGGTCCCTGGAGGGTTTTCTAATGAAGTAGAATGATCCGATTTGAGTTTGGGGAGGTCTGTCCCACTTGCTACATGGTGGGAAGATTAGAGGGAGAGGCCCCTTGGAGGGAGGAGGCTGCTGGTAGCATCTGGACAGGAGCTAATGAGGTCCAGGGCTGGCCAGAGGTGACGGTCTGGAGGTGAGGGACAGACCAACAGAGGCGTGGCGGGGAGAGGACTGCTGGACAGAATGCCGGGGCACCAGGTTTCCCTCTGGTCTCTGCTTTCCCTTGACCGTGATTTAAAAACACTTCGCACGTGCCTTACAGAATGAAGGGTTGTTTACCAGGATCTCTGAATGCTGACATCATCTCTCCCCAAATTAGCCTCCCCTCTCGCAGCCAATCTGCCATTTCTGGGCATGTTTGGCCTTGATCAACAGTTGTCTTATTTTTACATTTTATTTTTGCATCCTCATAACTGCTGCAACTCTTAGCTACACACCTGGTCCTCTAAATTGGTGCCTTCATCCAGCTCCGACAGTCGCTGCCAGAGCCCCAAGTCTGTGCCTGTCTCCTCCCCTGGGAAACTGGGATACCTATAATTGCGTTGTAGATGTCATTTCCTTCATTCCAAACCTCGGGAGCTGGAGTGAGGACTCGGTAGGAATGCAGGTTAATCCCTCAGCCCTGTGCCCAGCCCTACGTGAAGCTTTCCCGTTCGCTGGTGGGAAGAGGAGGAGTTGCATATCCAGCCAGAAAACCGCTGTTTCCAAAAAGTATTTATATACATCGTCTCCTTTAATCCAGCCTGGTGGGTACCGCCACCCTGGAGCTCAGAAAGACCAAGCGGTTTGCTCCCAGGTCACCCAGATCTGAAAGTAGCGGAGTTAGGGCTGGCGGCCAAACCTTCACCTGCAACCACCAGGGCCAGGGACAGGGTCGGACCAGCGAGGCGCTCACCTGGGGCGTGACAGGCAAGGGGGAACTGAACAGCTCAATGATCAAGATAAATTGTATTTGAAAACCAAAAATAAATTAAAAAAAAATCCACGGCAGATATCCACAAGGCAAAATACCAAATTTTACATGAAAAACAGGATCAGTCTGGCTGATTTTCTTCCTTTTGCTCAGACACAGTGTGGCTCAGCATGGGCTGTGGCTGACCCAGTGTGTGGTCCCTGATGCAGGTGGCTGCGGTGGCCCCAGAAGCCCAGGCATGTGTCCTCCCCCAGGAAACACAAACAGAAACACCGGACCAGTTCTCGCCAGGTCAAGTGAGCGGGTTTCCCTCCAGAACTGGGAGGCAAACCAGCCCGACCCAATCATGTACAGTGACAGCTGGGCAGGGTCGGTCCCTAAAACGTTGGGGTGCTGCTTCCGATCTAAAAAGAGGACTGGATGTCAAACATGCAAAAAGGACAGATTCTACAGTCCAGAAGTCTGAATGTGAACTAGGAAAACACAGTTACCTACTAAAGGGGTAAAAGAGGGCTCGAGAGGGTATGGAGATGGCAAATCCCGAACTCAGCGAGTAGGGCTGAGGCAGAGCAAACAAGGAAAGAAGGAGGGAGATGGCAGAGGCGTGTGGAGGCCAGGCTGGTCCGCGAGGGCTGCAGGTGAGTGCACCTGCACACCCATCTGCTGGCACGCCTGCCAGCAACCCAGCCCACGGGAACCAGGCAGAGACGTTCTTTCTGGCCGCAGATCGCAGTGTCTCTCTTGCTCCCCCTACTGACGAATCCTAACATCAACCCAGTTTGCAAAGGGGAAATGTTTACAGGGCAAAGAGCAGGTTTGGTGCTGAGAATCGGTATATTGATACCGGCCTATAGCCCCAAATTCCATCACCTGGAGACAGGACAAAACCACTGGGATGTGTCCACACAGCAGGGCCGACTTTTGTGCTCCTCTGTGCTGCTACGCTTGAGTAGCAACCAAATTGCTTGAAGTCTTCAGGAGGGGACAGGAAGTGACCTACCAGGGTGACGGGGCTTAGGTGGTGTGTCCGTGACACAGAAGTACAGGCATGGGGTTAATTACTTACCCCTGGGGGCTCAGGAGTCAGATCACGCCAGGTTCCACTCCTGCCTCTGAGTCTGTCAGCTGCGTGGCCTCGGGAAAGTCACTCAGCCTCGCTGTGACGGGTTTCCGCGCCTGGAAGTGTTGTGAAGATTGGGTGATGAGGAGCAGGGATCCAAAAAGTACAGCCTGCTGACCAGATCTGCCCCGCTGCCTATGTTGTTTCCAAGGCCCGTGAGCTAAGAAATTTTTTTTTTAATCACTCATTTTTAAATGGTTACATTTTAAATGGCCAGAAGTACTTCCATACTAGCTTCAGATTTGCCTCTGTCCTCAAAGGCTGTCATCTCTGGCCCTCAAGAAGGTCACACATACTTAAAAAATACTTAGATGGCACTCACCATGTCCCAGACATTGTCCTCAGTCCTGTACATTTAGCAACTCCTTGAATTCTTTCAAAAAAAACCCCTGAGGTAAACACTGTTATTCCCATTTCATAGGTGAAGAACCGAGGCACAGAGAGGGTAGATACCTTCGTAAGGTCACACAGCTCGTGAGTAATGGAGGTAGGCTTCAAATCCAGGCCGCATCGCTCCAGGCTCTGCACCCACGACCACTCTCCCCCTCTGCCCTTGACCACATCCTGCAGCCCCACAGGTGCCCTGTAAACATTTGATGACATGCATGGAGTCTGAGGGCAGAAAAGCAGCCCAGTGAATGGCCGAGCTCATGAGAAAGGGACTCGGGCATCCGTCAGCGCCCAGGTCCCTGCATGTGACAGATGGGGGAGCACTTCCCAGCCACACAGGCTCCTCCTCTTTTGGCCCCCATTAAAGAGAACATTTATTGCATTCAGGATGTGCCCACAGTACACAGGCCACTAATCATCTGCCCTGGGAGTCCATCCAGCAGCTCCAGTTCAGGTGTCCACTAACAGGCACAGAAACTGAGGCACAGAGGGGTAAAGGGATTGTCCAGGTGTCACGTAACTAAATCAGGTTGTGCCAGTTCTCACATCCAGGTCCTGGTGACCACAGGGCCAGACCCCTAAGCCACGGGGCAGGAAGGGAGACTGTCACTGGCCACCCGGTGCTATTTGCAACTTTCATAAAGACCCAAACGAACAAATTCTGAATTCGCAGAAGGGCGCAATAGGGGCGATGATTCCCGTTTCCTCTGCAAACCTTCCCTGTGTTAAGCGTGTCCTTGGGCGCATTTCAGCCCACAGCTCGGCCACAGTTTGCTGCTCATACACTCTTCCAGAGACCGTCTGCTGGGCAAGCCGAGCTTCACCAGAGAGATGGGGGTGCTGTGGCAGCCGTCACCTTCTCCATTTTGTTGTTGAACATCCGAGTTGCTGACGCCAACTGCCTGATTCTGTGGCAAGCTCTTCCCCAGGAGGTAAGAGTTCATGCCCGGAATGACAGCCAAGTGTAGGGTGAGTGGACAACCTCTCTGGTGAGCTGGGGATGATGTGTGTGTGGAGGGGGCGGAAGAGGTTGAGAAGGACACGAGGAGAGATGTCAGCTTGCGCGCTCAGAGCAGAATTTGTTGCAGTGGCTTGTTTGGGGTTATTTTTTCTGTCCCATTGTATTGGTCCAGAATTTTTATAATTGCAAAGAACAGAAGCCCACTCAAAGGAGGTCGAGCAAAAAGGATAATATATTCGTTCATTGCACAAGTATTACTTGTGTACCTACTGTGTGCCTCATGCTGTGCCCTAGGAGGGTGGTCAATAAACCAGGCCCCAAATAAACAAGGCAATTGCAGACAGTGTTACATGCTCTGAAGAGATTGAACAGGCCTGTGAATGGTGAGAGCCAGCCGTTGGAAACTTGGGTGAAGACTTTCCAGGCATAGGGAATAGCATTTGGACTAGCAAGTGCAAATGCCCTGGGGCAGGAATGGTGTTTGCCTGGTGGAACAGCAGAAAGGGAGGCTGGTGTGGCGGGATGGAAGGAAGGAAGGAAGGGAGGGCCAGGAGACCGGGTTGCAGCAGGGTCTTCAAGGCCTCAGTTTGGATTTTGTCCTCAGAGCAATGGGCAGCCACGGGAGGGTCAGAAGACCAGGGGCTCTTAGACTATTCCCAGGAGGGACCGGAATTCCAGAGGTGGGTCCAGTCTGTCTTTTTGCTCCACTGTCTCGTCTGTAGCTGGTCACCTCACAGTCTCAAGACAGATACCAGAGCCACCCGCGTCCGAGGCAGGAGGACAGGGTGAGTGCCTGCTGCATCTGTAAAGCAAATGGAAAGCAGAATCTTTTCCAGAAGGACCGCGAGCTCCCACATCCAGCCGTTGGCCGGAACCGTGTCACGGACGTCCCAGCTGTGAAGGAGGCTGGGAGATGAAGCACCAGCCAGAGAAGTGGCCCTGGCTGGCCGTAATGGAGCACATAGTCTGGGCACATTGACCCACTGTGACAAATTAGGATCCTAAGGGCAAGATAAGAGAGAGGGGCAGTCCTCGGGTCAATGGAGACGGAGAAACCTCAGACCAGGGCACTCAATTGTAAATTAGAGGTCTGCGCAAAGTTCCGGGAAAACAGCCAGGAGTGGGACCACCCACCCCCGCGCCATCCCCACCAACACCCCAAGCTGCTGTTGAGCAGGAAGGTTCCAGACCAGGCTCCACTGTCAAGAGAACGTCCCCAGAGTATTGCCTGTCCTAAGCAGAAGGCACTGCAGGAGCCCAGCCTCCGTGTTAGGAAAGGCAAGTGCTCCCTCTAGTGGCTGCAGGGAGGCGAGCCCGGCGCCTTCCAAGTGCCCTGGCTGCCCCAGGTCTTTGGTGGGCAGACAGCTTGGTTTCTCACTCCCTGGCATGGGCTGGGAAGGGAACCAGTGATGCTGGTTAACAGCTGACACTGATGGGTACTTAATGGTACTTAATGGTAACAGAAGGGTACTTAAGGGGACCTTCCATGCACATTTCAAACATTAACTCAACCCTCTTGACCGTTCTTCGAGGTTGTTTCCCATCAAGGGTCTGTTTTAATGATGGGGTCATTTGTCCAATATCACGGGGACAGGAAGTGAACCTGTATCCAACTCACACAGAAGCTGTCCTTCCAGCTGGTAGGTTTGGGGACTACGGAATAAACCCCACAATATTACACTTAGGAAACAACTACATTGATCATGAATTACATCTTTTTTTCTTTGCTGTTTTTAACTTGCTTATTAAAACACCTTGACCAAAACTTCTTAACCTGGAGATGAAGGAGGTCCATGGATGGAGCCTGAAAGCCCTGGGGACTGGATGGGAAATGCTGGGTGTGTCTCTGCACATTTCCCTGGACACAGCCCTCAGGTGGGCAAAGAGGTCGGGCCCCAAAGAAATGAAAGAGTCTCTATGCGATGTGATTTTCCTGTCACTTTTTTTTTTTTTTTTGTACTTTGGAGGGAGGCAGGAATTGAATTGATTAGAGGAGAATGTTTGTCACAAAAGCTCATCTGAGCCCTAATTGACTTGCGATGATCTTAGATTTTGCATTAATCAGCTTTTGTTTAGCTGTGGAAACATCTCATTTTTGACACCTACTCAAAGCCTCTCAGAGGTTGAGGAAGGCCAAAACCACCCAACTGTTTAAAATTTTTTACAATGTTTAAGCCAAAAGAGATGTGAAGATTGTAATAGATTTTAAGTATTTGTGATTAATGGAGTAGAGTTTTTTTACTTAAAGTTCAATGATTATTCCTCTAAGTTCATTTATAGATAATATCAGAAGTCTAACTTAGGGGATTCGATGAATTAATGACCAAGGCCAAATTGCCCCTGCCCCCTCCCCATAAGGGCTGGATTTGAGCAGATACGATGAAGCCGCCACCATCTTTCCTGCTCTTGAGGAAGCTGAGAGACACAAAGCCACCTCCTCTCAGGCAAGCGGAGTTCCTCTGGGAGGGGGCAGCCTGCAGCCAGGGGCCAAGTGGGTGGCGGGAGAATGAGGATAAGGAAACCCCACACCTCCCCAACTTGAATCCTCGATCTTGAGCAGAGGGAAGAGAATAGAAACCACTTGGAAAAATTCCCTGTAGGGCATGCGACTGGGCTGTCATGGCTTGGTAGCATCTTCCAAAAAACAGCTTCTCTGAAGCTCTGTCTGCAGAGAAACCCCTGCCCAACCCCATAGTTACTACCGGGGCCCGCCTCTGCGTGGGGCTGCGGGAAAGAGGCGGCCCCTCTCTCGGCCTGGACTGGCTGTCGTGGGGTCAGAGCTGGACTTAGGGGGCTTATCTGGCACCCTCACAGCGACACCTTTGGACACCTTCCAGCGCTGGACTTCTTACCCACTTGATTCCTAATTTCACACTTTAGTGAGAAATAGCAACTCAGAGACCACAGTCTAAGGGAGGGAAGCCAGAGAAAAGAAAAGCATCATCTCATTTCGGTCTAGCTCTTTGTTATTTTTATTTTTTTAAATATATCTTCTCAGGTATAGGTGACATCCAATATTATATTCACACAGTACCGTGTAGTGATTAGACATTTAAGTACCTTACGAGGTGATGACACTTTGTAGTTACCAAAGAGTGTCCCAGGCTTTGCCTCCATTCACACTCATAGCAGCCCCTGGCCGGGTGGACATGATCCGCCGTGTTGCGGCCGATGAGGAAACTGGGGCTCAGAGAGGTGAGCTCGCTGCTGCAGATCACACCGCCAACGGGAAACTTGAACTGAGGCGTGGACTCCGGGGCTCGGAGCCACCCCCTGAGCCTAGCGTCTCCCAGGCCTGGACGTCGGAACAATGGGCACTGAGCACCCAGGGGTCAGACGAGGCAGGAGCATATGGAAGATTTTCTGGGAGTCCACTGCTGTGTAAATCTCACGATCGCTGGACTTCGCTGGAGCCATTCGCACATGTCGCATCATTTGGTCCTCCCAGAAACACACGTGAAAGGCTAAATGTTTTTATCTCCATTTCCAGAAGGAAAGGAAATGAAACCTGCCCAGCATTGCCCAGAGCAGAAAGGCCAGGGGCAGGATTCAAACTCAGGTCTCTTGAATCTCCAACCAGGTGCTTACCGACTGTGCAGCACTGCTATCAGTTCTAAACCGCTGTAGTCACTGGCGTCACAGGTTTGGGCCAGTTAAGACAGGGACATCCTCGCTAATTTATCCTGCCTTAGGAAATGAACATGCCCTGGGAACAGGCTTGAAGGCTTCCAGGTTTTCTCTTCGTGCCTTAGCGTTCGTGGTCATGTTGAAAGCTCTATCATTTTATTAGAAAGGTTTCAGAGGGACTGTCTGTGTGTGTGAGTGTGTGTGTGTGTGTGTGTTTAATAAACACAGTTGAATTGCTGTTTGCTTGGTGGGGTGTGGAAATTTTTCCAGCATTTCCTTGGTTACGTGTTTTTCTAGGGTGCTAGAGAAGGCCCCGCCAAATCATTTTAACAATAGTAGTTTATAAATTTACAAATCATTAACCCTAAACCTCCTCCACTCAAAAATCCATAGATTCAGAAATTAATCTTTGTTTATGGCATGTCCATTAACAGCTCATTTGTTTCCGCAACCACCACAGTCATCTTGCCTGGTGCCAGGAGCAGAAGTGCCCAGGGTTTTTGGTGGGCAGACAGAAGGCAACCTCCCACAGACTCGCTGGGCCCGGCTTCTCGGGGTTGCCCTCACGTCCGGTCTGGAACACCAGCCGTGATGGCGTCACCTGGTGCCGCCATGCGGAACTCCTCTCCGTGGCGTGTGTGGTCAGCCCCGGGGCCAGAAGTGTCTCCCTTCCTGGGCTTTGGTGTCCCGATGAAGTCAGATTTCCTGGGCTGTGGATTCGGTTACCGATCATTGCCCAGCGAACTGGCAGATGCAACATAAACATTTCTGGAGCCTGAAGCCACCGCAGAGCCGCTGTGGTGGCCCCTCAGGAGGGGTGGGAGGGAGACCCGCTGGAAGCAGTCTGGGTGGCGGGGGCAGTATTTATGAAGCCCTGGAGCTTTGCTATTGGGACACACACCACGGGGCCGGGGGTGGCAGGTGTGCCTGGCTCTGCTTGATGTTTAGCTTGTGGGGAAGGGAGAGATGAGGCCGTCGTGCCTGGGGACAGGCCCAGGTCCCGTGGGGAGTATGGGTTTTCCACACTCGCACAGAAAGCAGATATGGCAATAGGAGGGTCCCCTCCAAGGCTAGCAACGAGTCGCTTTTTCCGTCACCTCCGGTGCCCCCTCCCAGTCTGCTCTCACACAGCGATTGCTCTGTGGAGTGAGGGCAGAGCCTACCCTCAGGGAAAAGGCAGGTTCTGAGCCCGAAGGGACTGACCATGCCCTTCCTGCTGGCCAGGTGTGAGCAGAGGAGTGGGACCCACCCCCAAACACAGCTGTCATTGCATAAGAACTGACAGCCCTTCACAAAGGGAATAAGATCCAACTTCCCACAAGGCCCTACATAGCATACCAACCTAGCACTCCGTTCTGGGAACTTCACCCTCAAAGTCCACATACCCCCGCACACACACACACTGGTTCTCAGATACCCAAGGCTGCCTTCCAACAGTCTGCCCTCAGGACATTTGCACTGGCTGTGCCCTCTCCCCGAAATGTTGGTCTCAGGTTTCTACCCAGCTGTCACCCCCTCAAGGAAGCCCTCCATGATCACTCTATATAAAATACTATTCCCATAGCTTCATTCTCTTTCTCTTACCCTGTTTCCCCCCCACCCCTGACAGCCTTTGTAATTACCTGGCACGATGCCATATGTTTGCTTTACTGATTCTCTCCTCCACTCAAAGGTCAGCTCCGTGAAGGCTGGGATCCTTGCCCATCTTGTTCACTACCAGGTTCTTGTGCCTGGAACAGGGCCTGACAGAAGATCCATAAAGAGAGGGCAGACATGTGGGCCAGTGTTGACCATGCAGTACACATCACACGACAAATTGTGGGCTGCGAGCTGGTGTGTGGGATCCAGGGTGCAGAGAAAGCCGGGCTCGCTTTGGGTCGGGGAAATCAGACGGGACTCTCTGGAGAGCCTGGAGCCCTTGTGTTGCCTCCCAGGGAGGTGATATTTTATGAAACCTTTCTGTGGCAGGAGAGAGGCGTGAAGAGGGATCACTTTGGCATCTGCCTGCTTAGGCTTAAGTCCCAGCCTTACCCCTTCCCTGCTGTGTGGGCCTGAGAAAGCCAGGCAGCAACTCCGAGTCCGTTTCCGCATCTGAAAACTGGCGCTAACAGCAGTACCCACCGTACAAGAGATCAGGGGTTGACCTGATGAGATAATGCAGCTAACACATCTAGCCTCAAGGCTGGCACACAGTATACCTGCAATAAAGGTTAGCTTTAAAAAGCCTGTGTTGTATGAGGGACTGTCTTAGTCTGTTTAGGCTATACTAGCGGAATACCGCAGACACTGGGTAGCTTATAAACAATAGACGTTGATTTCTCACAGTTCTGGAGGCCGGAAGTTCAAGATCAAGGTGCCAGCAGATTTGACGTCTAATGAGGACCCGCGTCCTGGTTCATAGATGGCATCTTCTTGCTGTGTCCTCACACGGCAGAGGGTCGAGAGAGCTATCTGGCTCACTTTTAAGGGCACTAATCCCACTCGTGGGGGCTCCACCCGCATGACCTAAGCACCTTCCCAAGGGCCACCTCCTAATACGATCACAGTGGGGGTAGGATTTTAATAGGTGAATGTGGGGACACAGACATTCAGTCCCTGACACCAGCCAACACCTGGGCCCAGGAAGAGGTGTGAGCCATCTGTTACTCTCCGTGGGTTTTCACAGGCAGCCCTAAATGTTCAACTCTTTAGGTCACACCTGTTATTTTTCGGAGATGTATTTTTATTTGCATGCCACTGTCTGCTGAAAAATGTAGAACTCTTAAAATGTAGGGCAGTTATGGAACCTACCCGCTTTCCTATGCGTGGTACCCGTATGGCCTGGAGACAGGTTATTACGGCATAACAAATGACCACAGACCGAGTGTCTTGAAGCAACACACACTTCCAACAGCCCCACAGTGTCTGTGGCTTGGCCGGGTCCGCCACTTCAGCACCGCAGTGTCGGCCGGGGGTGAGTGGGGCTGGATCAGTTTGCGCCAGGAGCCAGCCTATCTAGGGAGGGAAGGGACTCAGGCATCCGACCTTGGCTCCTCAAGACTTTCCGTCAGGAAGACCCATCAGAGTGGACTGTGAAGCCCCCACCTAACACCCACTGTCTGGGAAGGACAAGAAACTCATATGGGAAGCCGTAAAGATCGGGAGCGCCTGGCCAAATGGGCTTTGGGGAGGGCTGCTTCCGGCAGGACAGGTGGATAAGCTGGGACCCCTTCAGACCCCAGCAGTCCCTCGGGTCTGGGACGGATGGCCGATCACCAGCTGTGAGAGAGCCAGGATGAAAGTGCACGGCCTGTGTTCAACAGTGACCCCTAGTGACAGCGAGGACCAATAGCTGTCTGCGTGGTTCAGACTCACCCAGTTCTGTTTGGAAGCTGACTGACGCAGTTGGACCAAGGAAATCCCAGGGTCCTGGGGCAGCGGGCGGGGTGAGAAAGGAAGAGGTTCAAGAGGAGCTCTTAGGCTTCCTAATGAGACTATTTATTGAAAATATAAAAACAATAGCGAAGGAGCTGAATACGTCACAGGTCATAGCGATTCTGGAATAAACCAGAGTTTAGCAAACTTTCATCAAAGGACCGCATAATAAATATTTTAGGCTTTCAGGCATATGTCTCTGTCCCAACTAAGGAAATCTACTCTTGTAACGTAAAAGCAGCCATAGACGATAAGGAAAAGAGTGAGCACGTGTTTGAATAAAACTTTATTTACAAAAACAGCCTGCCAGTGGCCATGGGCCGTGGTTTGCTGAACCCCGAGATAAACAGTTGAGTCAGACTTTCCATCTTTATAAAATAGATTATTTACATTTTTGTAAAATGCCCTTTCCTCCTTGGGTATATAAAGTCTCATCCATGGACCGGTTAATTGTTCTTTTCTCCTTTAAATAAATAGAGGCTCATCAGCAGACTTTCTAATTGCTATTTCTCTCTTGGTACAAATGGAGTTATTTATTAATTATTATTTCCTTCTTTAGGATAATGGAGGTTCAACCATGGGTTTGCTTATTGTTCTTTCATCTTCTGTGAGTTGTACTCGATTTGGTCATTTCAGCGTGTACACACACACACACACACACACACACACACACGTACCAGCTCAGGAATGTACTATTTGCGGTCGAAACAGTGAAGTTGCTCCTCTACTGCTCAGAGAGCCTGGAAAAGTTTATGAATATCAAATAGTATCCCCTGGCATTGTCCAACGCGACACATCACTTCCTCGTGTGCGGGCACTTCCCCCTCGTCTGGCCGCTTGCTTGCAACACAGGCTCAAGCTGGCATCAGGATTTTCCACTAGACAGTCTGCGCTCGCCAGCCGCCGGCTCGGAGGTGTTCTGCCCTCAAAGCCGCAGCCAAGTCCAGGGCCTCGGGGGCCAAGTCTGGGGGAAAACCACCAAATGGTTTGGAAGAATCAGGGAGTCTGGGTCAAAAGCAAAGGGATTCCCTCCCACCCCAGCCCCTCTGCTATTCAGACAGACCCGCCGTTTCTCGACCTGCCGTTTCTCGACCTGCCGTTTCTCGACCTGCCGTTTCTCTTGAGCGTAGTTGTAACAACTTCAAGCAGAGCTTTTAACCATGATGGGTACCTCATGCAGTCATCTCTTAGAGCCTCACAGATACTTGATATAGGTACTTGAAAATAGCGAAGCTGTGAGAAGAGTCGTGGGTTATTATATTTTAAAGTATATAAAATGGAAATTAGCCTTTATTTGTCACAGAAGGGTTTGATCTGAAGGAATCAAGGGAAAGAATTTATCTTAGGGGGTTGACCTTATGCAAGTGTGGGAGCTGGTTCAACAGCCTGCCAGCCTGTTTCTGGAATCTGATGCTGGAGCCTCAGGTCAGCAAGGCGGCTGCCATCGGGGAAGGGTGGCCGGGAGGTGGGAGAGGGTGAGAGCCTGTAACCTGGAGTCACGCGCAGCGGAGCTGGAACCCACGCGGGCAGGTTGCTGGCCCCACCCAAGCGATCCGCAGAAGGTGGGCCCGTCGTCACAGAACTAAACGGGCACCTGCCCAGGGTTCGGAGACACAGGAGGCTCACTCCCGCGGGCGCCGGGAGCTGCCGGCTCACTCATGCCCTGCCAGATGGACCGGCAGAAGGGCCGCGGCAGTGTGGGTGAACAGCGGGCCCTGCCCCGGCCCTCGGAGCCTAAAGACTGTGTACCTGCTTCTTCACGTCTACCTTCCAAGTCTTGCCTAAAATGTCTCCCAGGGCCCAGGCCCACCAGAAACTGAGAGGGAAGGGAATTCTGAGAATTCCAGTTTCGTGAGTTGACACAATCCAAACCTACCACAATTATTCCATTAAAAAGTAAATGGTTGTGAGCGAATGGATTTGGGCTTTTGTGAGAAAGATGAATCCCCATGGTCTGTTTGAATGTAAACATTTAAAGCCTGCATACGAAAAATGTCCTGGTGTAGGAGGAGAGGTCTAGGGGTCAGAAAACCTAGACTCCAATTACTAGCTGTGTGACCTAGGCCAAGTTACTCACCCTCTCTGAGACTGCATTACTTCACTCATAAAATGGGGATTAAAAATACCTACTGTGTATAGACAGTATATGCAAGATTTAGCACAGTGACTGCATATAGCAGGTGCTTAATAAATGATACAGCAATTCTTCAAGGCGCCTAACGGAGCTGTATCGGGTGGTGCAGTTTTCAGAATGCGTCAACCCACCCGAGTCTCACTCACGTGAAAGGAAAAATGGACTATGCCCCTGGGAACTGGGCAGAAGGGGGGCGTTCACTCCCATTTAAAGATGACAGACTAAACTTCAGTAGTTTATCGATTCAGTGGCTGAGCCGGGACTAGACATCTGACCTCCTTATGCCTAACTTCGGGCCCTTGGTAATGCAACCCCGTGTCTCTCCTGCCTCTTGGGACGTTCTGGAAGTACTAGGAGGAAGTGGCTTTGTGGTCAGAAGCTATTGCCTTTTTTTTTTTTTTAATTTCTCCATTATTCTGAAGTTGTAGTGAATGATTAGAGTCCTTCCCAGGCTGCCGGGGAGAAAGCCTGGTTGGAGAGGTCATGCTTCCTCCCTCCTCAGCGGGGTCTGTGGGTTCCGCTCCAAGTTCCACCTGGTCTTCTCCCTTCACTCAGGCAGCCAGTTATCCAACAAAGTGGATTAAGGATCTATTATGGGCCCAGCATTGTTCTAGAAACTGAAGACAAGCAGTGAACAAAACAGATGTGGTCCTTCTCTCGTGGTATTTATAATACATTCTGGCAGGCAGCCTCCAGGGTGATCCCAAGGACCCTTGCCTCCTGGTATTCGCCCTCATGTGGTCCCCTCCCACCCCGAATAGGGATGACTGATGTTCTTCGCATGTGCACACACACACATTCACAGGCACACAGTCACGGCAGGGCCTGCACGGCAAGGAGCCGGGGCCGCCCGCCGATGGCCGTGTGAGGGTCCTGTAGACAGCCCCCCGCCCCCGTAGAGCCTTCGAACGATGCAGCCCTGGTGGACAGCTGACAGCCACCTCACAAGAGACCCCGAGCCAGAACCACCAGCGAAGCTGCCCTAAATTCCTGACCCACAGAGACGACAGGATAACCAGTGTTTGCCGGTTTAAGCCATTATGTTTTGGAGTGACTTGTTATGCTGCAAAAGATAACTGGCACATGGGGAGAGACAGATAGTGCCCCAGATAGCGCCAGGTGAAGGGTAAGTGCTATGGAGAAAAAGGAAGCAGGGCAGGGGGTAGAGGAGGTGGGGGGCATTGCAGTTTTAAACAAGGCGGTCAGGGGAGACCATGCGAAGAAGGTGGCAGTAATTAAAGATGGAAAGGGGATGAGGGAGTGAACTGTGTGGGAGCCTTCCAGGCAGAGAGCTCAGCAGGTGCAAAGGCCCTGAGGCAACAGCTTGAGTGTATCAGAGGATCAGCAAACAGGCCCCTGTGGCTGGACCAGGCGAAGGGGGAAGACGGTAGCAGATGAGGTCAGAGAGATGAGAAGGGCCCAGCAGTTGGGCACCGACAGTCCACTGATGAGATGACGCCCACAGTGGCTCGAGGCCCTGAGCGTGTCTCAGTGCCAGGCCTGGCCCTGCCCACGCATTGCCTTTTGTCATCCTTGCCAAATGGGGGAGACATCGTGACTATCCCCATTTGCCATGTGAGGAAACTGAGGCCCACAGGGGTTATATGACTCACTTGAGGCCACACAACTGGGAAGTGACCGAGCCAGGATTCAAACCCAGGCCAGAGGGCCTCACGCCTGGGGTTTGAAGAACCAGCTGGACCGTGAGTGGGGTGAGAGGAAGAGGGGCTCTGTCCGGTTCCCTGGGGGACCTTCCTGGTGCTCGTTATCTGCATTGGGATCTGTTGAACCCATGTGGTAGGAGCTGAGCATGCCTATTTCAGGCGCTGGACTGAACACAGCCATAAATGACCCACCAGCATGAAATTCAGGATGGGTCCAAGGTTCTCAGGCTTAGCAAAGAAGCTGGCGGGGTCTCCAGCCCCAGGGGAAGCAAGACCAGCAAGACCTACTTGGCAGCCGGGCACCGGCTTGGTCCCATCCCTACAGACATGCATGAATCACTGGGCGTGGGGGCATCGGGGGGGCAGCACCACGCCATCTGCGCAGGATGGGCCGTTCTGCGGGTACCACGGCCCCCGCTGTGAGCCGGCACAGTCTGTGGAAAGAGGCTGCGGTGAGGACGCCCTGGCACTTGGCTGTGTTCTGTGCTGCCCCAAATTCGCCCATGGCCTCCTGTCAACCAAGTGGGATCCGGTACATTGGGTTTGTGTGTGTGTGTGTGTGTGTGTGTGTGTGTGTGTGTGTGTGTTCTTTAAAGCCAATAGAACACTTTTTGAGAAGCCCATAGCCCAGATGTTAGGTTTTGCTGCTTTCTCTCCAGGTTACGACAACACACCTGGTGACATTTATTGACTGTGGACGGAGTGCCAGGTATGGCACCAATGTGTACATTGTTCTGTCATAGAGCAGGAGGCTGACGCAGTCCTATAGGCCAGAGATGGCTGGGACCAGAGGACGGGGAGACATGTGGCCAGACCTGGGCACCTGTTGGGAGGAGAGCCCACAGCACCTGCCCACAGATGGGCTGTGGGAAGTGGGGCATCGTGGGGGACCGACTGTTGTGGTCGGAGTGACGGGTGGATGGTGGTCTGTTTCAGGTGATAGAAAGTACGGGGGGCCTGATCGTGGGCAGGTCAGTTAGCCCCTCCGTGAGCCTTAGTCATCAGTAAAGCAGGGTTAGAAAGTCCTGCATAGTCAGCTATTGCAGAAGTGAGATAATGATTAAAGACACCTGGAACAAGACAGAAACAAGACTCACACATACACGCATGTGATTTATATATAAGGTAGGCCTTGTATATTACATATATGACTTTTACATGTATGTTTTTATAGTCTACCCATATTGTATTAAAACACTGGAGAAGGAGTAGTTTGGGGTGCCATCTCGGGGCACCAGGAGAGATGATCACTTCTGGAATTTTTTTCTCCAGGCCACTCCCAGGAAATGAGAACCGTCTTGATGAAACTCACTGTTGCCAGTTGTGGCAAAGGCAAATTACATGATGTTTTTGCTGCCATCCGCCAGTGGCGCCCCCCTGAGAAGTGGCCCCTGCTCAAACCAGCAGAACCTCTGAAATCGGACGCTTCTTGGGATGATTCAGCCCGGGCCCACTAGCATCTTGACATCATTCAGGGTCTAAATGTTCTGTCTCGCCACTACAGATGTATAGATTTCAGGGTTTCGAGGGCTACCAGGGAATTGCAACATATTTGTGGGCTTGAGTCACTTCTTAGCTCTGAGGCCCAACTGTGCCTGCTCACGTAATGGGTATTTCAGGATCTTGACCTAGGCTCTCACTGCCCCGTGTGTCAAACACAGCTGATGTCTGTCTCTGGGATGTTCCTAAGTTTCTGAATCTTAGGTGAATGCAAGTTACCCACAGGGTCGTTTTCACACTCTAGGGTAATCCTTTCGCCTCCGCCCACCCCCAGGCAACCTGTGGCAATGTCCAGAGACATTTTTGGTTGTCACCCTGTGGGGGACGCAGTGTGGGAGGTGCTCCTGGCATCTA
Source organism: Mormoops blainvillei (assembly GCA_004026545.1). NCBI lineage: Eukaryota > Metazoa > Chordata > Mammalia > Chiroptera > Mormoopidae > Mormoops > Mormoops blainvillei. Next base: position 117,069 of record PVJD01002011.1, read on the forward strand.
GTGGGTGGAGACCAGAGGCGCTACTGGAGACCAGAGATGCAGCCCAGCATCACCCCGCAACAGAGCATGATCCAGCTCCCAATGTCAGCGGTGCCGAGGTCGAGAAAGCCTGCTCTAGATTTACTTTTTACTGAACAAACTCTGAGTGCCTGCTGTATGCCGGCCCCCGATCAGCCTGGCGGTTAAGGCCGTGAAGGAGACCAGCAGGCTTCCTCCCCTCGGGGAACTAACATTTTGGTGGGGAAGACAGATGAGAAACTGTTAGGCAGGTAAGCGTATTTCCAAAGATAATTTTAGATGATGAAAAGCGCTGAGAGAACGAGGCCTGTGCGTTTTCACACACAATTGCTTCCCGGGTCCGTGACCCAGTGCCGAGCACCGAGCGGGGCTCAGCGAGCTTCATGGTTTCACAGGGGTTACGAGGACCAGCTGTGCTGCTGGCTAACTGTATGCCTTTGCGCCAGGCCTTCTTTCTGTGTCTCAGTTTCTTCATGTATAAAATGAGGGTTATCACAGGGTCAAATCCTATGATACGGGGATCACATGAGCGAATATGTATAGAGCCCCTCGAACGTACCGCGCCCGGAGCGAGTGCTCCGTGAGTGTTAGCGATACCCATTCGCCACTCCTCCCCTCCCCCCACCACGAGTCAGCGTTCCTTGCTGACTCCCGGCCCGCCTCCGCCCTGTACCCTCGCCGGCTGCGATGGGCTCCACGTGCCTAGCACAGTATAACAGACCCTCCAGGGGTATGAGAAGGATGGTGACGAAAGAAGCTGGAGAGAGAATGGTTGTGATTGAGAGCAGCCCGTGGCACCACTGGGGAGGGCACAAATGCGGCTCCGTTTCTACAGATGGGCCTGATTCACGGGCCTCGGGGTGTGACGAGCGGCAAGCGTGTTTCACAGTCGGGCACCTTGGTGGCGTACACAGGCCTCCCTTGGCTTCGGATCTCTGGTTAGACTTTCTTTCCACCTGCTGCCAACGTCCTCCTTTCTGGGGCCAGTTCCCAAAGGGGAACGAGGGTCTCAGTACTCCACCTGGGCGAGTCAGGAACCTTTTGGTCCCCAGTAAGAGGTATCAGTTGAAATGGACGTAAGCCAAACAAGGGAATGTATCAGCTCACATACAGAAAAGTCAGGGCAGGGCAGGATACGGGGTGCAGTGTTTCCTGGGATCTCTCTTCCTCGATCTCACACTCTAGTTTCCTCTACCTTGGCTCTATCCTCAGGCAAGTCCTTCCCCAGCACTGGCCAAACCTCCCCACGCCATCCCCACCAACAACTCCGGACTCACATTCTACAAGTTTAGGAACTTCAGCTGAAAGTCAGCATCTATTTCCTCATTGTTCCCGCAAAAGTCCTGGGGCCGACTCTGATTGGCCCATCTTGAGTCATGTGTTTATCCTCCAACCAATCCCTAGAGCCAAGGGTATGTGGTGTTTTAATTGGCAAGGCCTGAGTCATGCGCCTGCCCTCTTGTCGGGGAAAAAAAGGCAACTCCACCCAAGCAAATTAGATTGAAAACCGAGGAGGGGTTCCCCCCCCAAAGAAAATCAACGTCCTGTTACAGAAGGTAATAGTCCAAAGAACAGCTGCTGCAGATACCTTCTCTTTGAGCATAAAACCTAAAGCCCGAGGTCTCCCAACTCTTCCCAACTTAACCCGATGCGGGGTTGGTGCTGTTACCTGGCTTGCTTTCTTGGTGAGCAGGCACCGCAAGCTGGGCTCTTGCACAGGGGGCCTTCCCCCGAAAAACAGAAGGTTCTAGGAAGGGTAGTGCCCGCTGGGGCCCAGCGACCTCCCCATGCCTACTGCTTCCTAGATATCAACCAGAGACACCACCCTCACCCCCTTACCCCTCCCCTGGCATGACCCCTTGACCTTAAAATTGGGATTTCTAACAATATTTTGTTTCTTGCTGACTCCCGGGAGATTCTCAGTCTCCCATCAGCTCTTTCTAGAATACTAGAGGTTGGCTATTGGGGGGGGAGGGGGTGCTCAGAGGAAGCAGGGTCCCCTCCAGCAGGAGCCCAGTGGAAAGGCCATGGTGAGGAGGGGAAGGTAAAGACCCCTGAGATCCTCTTTCTCCACATTAAACTCACCTACATCTGGAAGGAAGGCCATGAAACCAGTTTAAAAAGAAAGCATATCCAAGATGAAAGCTGACTGCGGACAACCTTTGTTGTTTGTTTTTTTTTAACTGAGAGATCTGGATATGCCTGCAACTATTGTATTGAGTTGTTTTAAAAAATTATATACATTTTTAGAAGTTTTTAAACTTCTTCCAATGTTACCTGCTTTCAAATAACAACGGGAGGTAAAAATGACTCTGAATTTTCTCCTAGTTCAATTTTTCAGGGAATAAATATAATAAAAACATACAAACTAAACAGGCAATAGAAAACTTTAAGGAGGACTGACTTCCGGTAGAACCCATGGTGTAATGACGGCAGCGGCGGGAGGAACAGCAGTTCATATACAGTGTGCATCTCCTGTGAGGCAGGATTGCTCTAAGCACTTGATTGGCATTACTTAGATACTATTATTGTCCCCATTTTGTAGATGAGGACACTGAGGCACAGAGAGGTGCAGTGACGTAGCAAGGATGGCATGGCTAAGAAGTGATAAAGCAGGGATTTGAAGTGAACTAACCTAACCCCAGAATCTGGGTCCCTACCTACTGGCCTATAGGCCTATCTGGTTCCCAGCCATTGCATCTTAAGGTGACTCTACTCTTTCTAGATGGAGAAAAGAGAGGCCACCTCGCTTGAACCTGTTTTGAGAGTCATTCGGCAAAGGCTACATTCCATGATTGCTTGATGTTTTTGTGGTGAAGGCTGAGAACCCATATTGGTGAAGGGACTCTCAAACTTTCTTACCACACCCAAATTCTGTTAGCTTGCAAGCCTCAGGGGCATTTCACATATACAGACTTCAAAGCCAGTTATATGCAGCCTGACGTGACCTGAGCGTGCCTCCCAAGGCCCTGGTGCAGATGACAATTGGTGATGGAGCTGTTTTTAATGATTTTTAAAAAATTTTTAATCAAACCAGAAAAATGTGCAAATGCTCAAGAAAAACTATTTATAAACTCCAGCTGTGGCCACTTACCCACACGTAATTCTGATAATCACATAAACACAAGTTTGTCCCCACCCATAGAATACATTTCTGGTTCATCCCCACCTTCTATGATTCCCCCGTTCCTACCCCCACCCCAGCCAACAAAACAGTTTCTTTGTCACTCACAGTTGCTGTAATGAGTATTGTCTACACAGGGCCTGTTTCTTTGCTGTGCCCTGTCTGAAGCTACACTATTAAAAGAGAGTTTTGACTTTTGGGATAGTCTAAACATCTCAGATGTGTCAGGCTGCATTTGTAAAGAATTTCAGAGAAAGAGTCCCACTTCAGATTTCCATTTGTAACCAGTTATATTTATTAGGATGAAGTTTCACTAAATATAACAAATGTGTTATGCCTTAAATAAGATCAAAGTTTATTATTGTTTTATAAAAATATTGTTAGAGATCCAGATAGCTGTCTTTTTGTCCTGCCATGTAGCTAAGCGTGTAGCCTCCATCCTTAAGGTCATCCTGTGAGTCAAAGTGGCTGCAGCAGCTCCAGCCTTTGCATTCACCTTCTAGGCCAGCAGCCAAAAGAAATTGAGGAGCTAAAGGGCCCTCACATCCTCTCTTTTATACAGTGTTCCTGGCAATAACCTGCCAAAGTTCTTTTTGTATCTCTTGGGCCAATTCATAGTCACACGGTCACGTCTAGCTGCAAGGGATGCTGAGAAATACAGTCTTTGGACACTGGTTGACAATCAGCAGTGTCTGCACCATCAGTGACATAGTGTGACTAGATCAGCCCAGAAGAACTGAAGTTCTGCCTACCCAGCACAGTGCTGGGTACCAAGGAGTGCCCTGGGGCTTCTTCCATTATTCACGGAGTCTTCAATACTTGGAACAAACTCCCTTCTTCCAGAGAGGCTGTGATCTGGGGACAGAGGTGACTTACTGGTTTTAGGTAAATTTGGCTCTGCCAAACCAAAGACACGATCTTGTGTGCTCAGGGGTGCATCTCCATGCTCAGCCCCAGAGGCAGCTTAGCCCCCATGACAACTCTGCGGCTGTTACTCTGTCTCCCCATTCACAGTCTGCTCACCTGTGCACACCTACCCTATTAGAGAAGCCTTTCAAGCTTCTTCTGTGGGTTTCTGTGTCTCCCTCCCGGTGGCATGACTGGCATACCTATCAGCTCTTCTGCAGTTTGCTTTGCCTTCTCTCTCTCATCTTATTCTCAGTCTCCCATCAGCTCTTTCTAGAATACTAGAGGTTGGCTATGGTGAGGGGGGGGCGGTGCTCAGAGGAAGCAGGGTCCCCTCTAGCAGGAGCCCATTGGAAAGGCCATGGTGAGGAGGAGGAGGTAAAGGAGTTGACCAGCTCTTTCCTGACAAACAGTGGGAAAGAGGCTCCCACTGGGACTCAAAGCCCAGAGGAGAAAACTTGGGTTAAAGCAGGAGTTCTGAACTAGGGGTGATTCTGCACCACGCCCCTCCCCACTGCGGGCGGGGTGGTGGGGATATCTGACAACATCTGCAAACATTTTTGGTTGGCACAGCTGGGGTGGGGGCTGTTACTGGTCTTGAGTGGGTAGAAGCCAGGGTTGGCAGTAAACATCCGACACTGTAGAGCACAGGCCCCCACAGCAAAGCATGAAATCTCCATCCTATTGAGGCTGAGATACTCCGGCTGAAAGGGAACAGAGATGACATACCTTAACAATCAAGAACATGTTCTCAGAGGTCACGGGCTTGGGCTGAAATCCCAGCTCCGCCACGTGGCAGGTCCATGGCTTTGGGCAGGCCTCTAACCCCTCTAGCTTGTCTGCATGTTTGCATATTCGTACTTACCTCTGAGGTTTTCCGAGGAGGTTCAAAGGAGCTGAGCCCCACACAGTGTTTGTACAATACCTGGCATCCGGAGCTCTCCCAAGTTTGCGGAGTGGAACCGAGTAGGAAAAAGTCATGTGTATACATTGGGATTTTCGTGCCAAGGTTCATAATATCAGCATCCTGTCCTGCAACTAAAAGGAAAGCCCAGGTTGATTCTACAGTCGCAAAGCCAGAAACAGAAACCTAGTGTGATGATGCAGATACTGTTCTGTGCCAAACCAAAAGGTGAGGGTGCTGGAGAGAAGGGAAAGCCGTTCCCTGTGGCGAAACCCAAGCCGCGCACAGGGCGGTGGTCGGAACACGGCCACCTGGGCCCTCGCGCCCTACGCTCCATTAAGTGCTCAGAGCAGTTCCCCACTTGACGTCGTCGGAGACCGGGGCCTGCCTTCCCTTATCCAGATTTCTTGTTTGTTCTGGTCTCGTGGAGAAGGGGCTTTTTAAGCAAAGACTCGAAGGAGGTGAGAGGAGGAGCTGTTGGAGGGCTTCCAGAGGAGTGACGCAGGCAGGGCAGCAAAAGAAAAGACCTGGAGCAGAAGCTCATCTGGTGTTTTCAGGAGCAGCAAGAGGTCAGCGTGGCTGGGGCAGGACAGGGGGGAAGGCTGAGTCACAGCGGTGGGATGGGAGCAGGATGGGGGCGGGCAGGGCCGTGCTCGGCCTTTTGGGGCGGCGCCGGGACCTTCGACCGCTCATGTTGAGATGAGAAGCTACTGAAAACCTTTGAACAGTAGGGACAGGGCAGGCTCTGTTTTAACTGGGCCCCTCTGCTGTTGAGTTGCGAGTGGGCGGCGAGGCACCAGGAGGGAGGGGGGGAGCCCAGCGGAGGTGACATCGAGTCCAGGTGCATGGGGATGGCGTGGGATCAAAGAAGTGGTGGTGGAAGGAGATATTGGGGATACATTTTGAAGCCGAGGCTTGTCGGACTTGCTCGCGGGCTGGTGGGGGGTGGTCAGGGAGACAGCCACCATCAAGGGAAACTCCAAAGGTTTTGCCCTGAGAAACTGTGTATTAGGTTGACTCGTGGCCCCCAGAAGATACACCCAAGTTCCAACATCTGGAACCAGTAGAGGTGACCTAATTTGGAAAAGGGGTCTTTACAGATGAAATTAAGTTAAGGATCTCAAGGTGAGGTCATCCTAGATTTCAGGGGGGCCAAAAATCCAAGGACAGGTGTCGTTATAAGGGAGGGAACCCAGAGACACACAGAGGAGGAGGGCATATGAGGACAGAGACAGAAATTGATCAAGGAGCGCCAGGCATCTCCGGGAACCACCAGCACCTAGGAGGGCAGCACGGAATGTCTCCTCCCTGGGAGCCCCCCCAGAGGGCCCCAGCCCTGGTGGAGCCTGTGGAAGGAGGAGGTTTGTGTGAAAGGCAGGGAGGGTGGGACCCTGATAAATCCTGTGCAGAAATATCATGAAGGCCGAATGAGATGACCCTCCCTGTTTCACCTGGAATCTTCTCCCCTGATGGAAACAGCCTGCGGCTACTCCCTGGGCCCGGTCATCCTTTCTCACCTCCCTCCCGGAAGTCTCTGGAATAATCTCATTCTTTATTTGCTTTCATCACCTGGTTCCCCCACCTCAAGACGTACACATGCCCTGAACTGCAATGTGTACCAGGGTGGGGGCCGCTCTGCTTTTATTTCATTTTATCTTTTGTTTCTTTGTGTTCCTTTTCTTATGCTTTGTTTTCTCTTATGAGTCCCCAGGGGTCTGGCAGTGCTGGGCCCACAGCAGGCCCCCGACCACCATGCACCGGAGGCAGGGTCCCCTCCGGCGCCCTGGGTGATGGGGCCGAAGCTCTGCTGTGCTGACGGCTCACCTGGGCTGCTTGTTAAAAATGCCTCATCTTGAGATTCGGATTCACTAGGTGCCAGTTAGGACTTGGAAATCCGCATTTTTAACAAGATCCCCATGTGATTCCAGTAAAGGTGACTTGGAGGGCACACTTTTTGTCAAACACTGTCGTCCCCGGCCGATGTGGAGATGGTACAGCGTACAGGCTGCTGCCAGCACGCCGCCCTCCTGGGCAGCTCCTGCCTGCCGGGGGCTCGGCGGCTGGATCATTGACAGGTCACTTCAACTTGAGGGTCACCTTGAGGCCCAGCCTCACATGCAGCTCTAGGCCCTTCTCCAAAGCGTTGTTCTTTGGGGTGGGGGGCGGCTGAGGGGGTCAGCGCTTCAGAGGCACACCAGGTGTTTCTGCACATGTCCCTGTGTGACTCACAGCACTTGGTGGAGCCAGGAAGGAGCCTTCCAACTGGCCGTCCACTGTGCTGCCACCCGTGGGATAATGTCACTCCAGATGCCTTGTGACTAACCCATGGCCCCAGGGGCATCCCCGGGTGGGGAAGGGCTGCTGCCCGACATCTCCAGAGTTCAAAACCAAACATCTCAAGATGACTTACTAAAAGCATCAAGCGCACTCAGGGGAAATTCAGATAAAGGCCACAGCTGGTGGGATGGAGGCAAGGAACGCCAGCCAGGAGCTGGACTTGCAGACTTGATAGATCAAAGGCATGGCTTCCGGAGCCTTGGACAGTTGGCATTCAAAATGAGGCTTGACCTTGGGAAAGCCATGAGTCACAAGGCCCCAGTGCCTGATGGCGGAGCTTCCCACCTCCGCGAGCCCCAGGGCCTTTCTGTCCTGAGAAAGTCCTCTCCGTGGATGTCCGCTGCTTTCGCCAAAACGCCATGAGGCATCTCGTCCTGGAAGCTGTGCTTGCTGGGGAGGGGGCGGCTCCCTAGGGAGGACCCGGGGATGATAAATGCGCTTCGCATCCCAAATGGGTCTCAGCTGGTCCTGGTTGCAGGGTGACCAGTGGACACTGGATTCACACACGATGATAAAACTTGTCGGCATGCAAAGGTGAGACCAGGAAGCAGGCGGCTGTCTGTCTCTACTGTAACCTGTGCCCATCGGTAACAGCACTAAGACGGGGGCAGCCCCGTATACCAGACTGAACAGGAAAAAGCTCTGTCCCCTCTTCCTTCTCCCACGCATGACTTACACGCCCACCTTGGGCACTAGGTATGGGGGTTTCCCATTCAACCATTCTCGACACCGACTGCGTGTCCTGCGATTCAGTTCCGTCCTGACACCAATCGGAGTTAGCGCAGACCCCGCAGGTTAAGGGCCCCTTCCCGGGAGACTGTCCCCCTTCAATGCCAATTGCGCATGCAGGTTGTCACCTGTGCTTCTGACTTGACCGACAGTAAGTGGTGGTTCCCACAACCTCCTCCTCAGGTTTGCTCATTTAATACAGCAACTCGGCCTGCCAGGGAAGACAGTGAAGTTCCTATTGCTGATTTATTACAAAGGATATTTTAAAAGATATGAATGAACAGCCACATGATGAGATATGTAGGGTGGGTCCAGAAGGGTCCTGAGTGTGGGGGCCTCGGTCCCCAAAGAGCTGGGGTGTGCACCCTCCTGGTCCATGGATGTGCTCACCAACTCTGACGCTCTCTGAATCTCATACTTTGTGGGTTTTTATAGGGGCTTCTTCACGGAGGTCTGACCCATTATTAACTCATTTTCTAGGCCCTCTCCTCCTCCAGAGGATGGGTGTGGGGCTGAATGTTCCAAGCTTCTAACCACGGTGTGGTCTTTATGGTGACCAGCCCCCTTCCAGGCGTCCACCGAGAGTCACCTCATTAGAACAAGAGCTGCTCCTGTCATCCAGGAAATCCCAAGGGATTTAGGATCTCTTTTGGGTACTAGGGTTAAAGACCAAATAGTAGAACCAAAGATGCCCCTGCACCCCCAATTATACGGGTTTTAGGAGTTTGAGACAGGAATTGGGGGCAGAAACCAACATATACCTTTCCTGTCATCACACACAGCCCCAGCTAAGCAAACATCTCATCTCCCTTCAGAGGTGGAGACAGAGGGAGGGGTGGGTGCAGAGAGGCAACCTAGGCTGAAGACTCCATCATCTCTAGGTCGTTAGGGGGCCTTGGGCAATTATGACAGTGACGACAATAACAATGACCACAGTCGTGAGGACCCCACTCATTGAGCACACGTCGCATGCCAGGTTCTGGGCCAAGCCCTTTTCACATGTTGTCTCATTTCATCCTCACCCTGCGAAACCGCGAAGGGCAGATGCCCCAGAGTTGAACAGAGATGGGATTCTTGTCCTGGGAGCTGTCAAGGTCACTCGTGAACTGGTGACCTCAAACATGTTACGTAACCTTTGGCACCTTGAACAACAGTAGTCATTTATCCATCTCACAGATCTGCAACCTGAGCAGGGCTCGGCGGAATAGCTCGTCTCTACGTGGTATCGGCCAGGGTGGTTTGCAGGAGAACTGGCATCCTTGAAGGCTCGTTCACTCACAGTTGATGCAGAGGCAGATACTTAAGCAGAAGCTGGTGCCGATGCAGATGCTGATGCAGGGGCTGGTGCTGATGCTGATGCAGATGCTGATGCAGGGGCTGATGCAGGGACTGGTGCTGATGCTGATGCAGATGCTGATGCAGGGGCTGGTGCAGAGGCAGATGCAGAGCTGGCGCTAATGCCGGCTGTCAGCTCAAACCGCTGGGGCTCCTTGGGTAGTTCTATCTCTGGGTGATCTCTTTTCATGGTATGTCCAGCATGGTGGCTTTAGGGGGACCAGATTTCTTATGTGGGAGCTCAGGACTTCAAATTTCCCCTCTCATCCCAATGCCTTTGGACGTCCGAATTTTCCCGCATCATACACATATCATGAGTAAGAAAAATAAACATGCTATCAGGATCCGCTTCATCGCCGTGCAGCTTGTGCTGTTGCACACACCCTCGTGCCCAGAAAGCCCTTGCACTTGGCACTCTCGCTTTCTTAAAGTTCGTACTTTATCTTTGGACTTGTGTTTCATCAGTGAAGTTCAATGAGTAGAGGAGGCACACACACTAAGCACACCCGCCATTCTTCACCGTCCTTTTCACGTAGCGTGCACAGTTCCCCACGATTTCAGATCTCCCGGGCACCCGCCGGCCGCGGGAATTCAGGAGCAGCCAAAGCAAGTCCAAGGTAAGCGCACTACAGCCGCGACGGAGTCGTAACCGGGGCCCCGACAGCCCCGAGAGGCCAGGCTTTCTTTCAGAACCAGAACTGGCTTTGCACATGGAAAGGAGGCAAGTGCAGGACGACACAGGTATGACCAAGGGACCCTCTCTCTCAGGTGTCACTTCCCTGTAGGGTCAACCATTTACACAGCCTGTAATTCCTTCCCCTCCTTACTCACCAGCAAGCAGAAGGTCAAGAATGTTGCTAGAACGTGTGCGCACCAAGAAATGAATACAAAGAATTAATTTTGTTTGGTGTTTCCACTGCCTGGTGAAGATGCAGTACGTGACCTACATGCGACTAAATACAAGTTGTGTGATTTTGGTAATTCTCTGTGTGGGTTAAATGCTCTTAGATTTGTACTGAAAATCAGGGTCATGCGGTATAAAGGCGGACACTACGAATTCATGCTCATAATTTAAACTTTTTCTATACTCAGGAAAATATTAAATAGCCAATAAAAAACATCACAACCAGTCAAGAGAGAGATCACAGAAGAAAGGAAATAGCTTTATAGTTTAGGGCCTTTGGCCCCAGTTCGCAGCACTTTTTCCCCCGTGTTTTGAACAAGGAGCCTGCATTTTCAGCTTGCACTGGGCCCCGCAGGTTAGGCAGCGAGTCCCGTGGACCCTGCAGAAAGAAACAAGAGAAGAAAGGAGCGAGGCACAGCAATGTTTGGAGAGGGAGGGGCTGGCTCTGAGCCCAGGCCTCGCCTCCCCTCACCAATTTGCAGAGAGGAAGGAGCTGGGAGATTTGTTTGCACTCAGTTCAGTTAATCAAGTGGCCCTGGTAGGCATCAGCAGTAACTTAGACTTTATCACAATATTTTCTTTGGCTCCTGGCGTCACCTTGAAGGTGAAGTTTGGTGGGGGGCAGGGGGCAGCAGCTGCTCTGAGCTCACTCCCTTGGGTCCTTCTGGAGACCTGCGCGCACAAAGAAAGCTCATTCTTCTGCTCTTAAAAAAATCAGGCCCTTTCCCTCTCTTATTTATTTTTTCATTTTAAGTCCAATTTAGAAAGGGCCGGGGGCCGTGACTCAGTCCTGCCTCGTGCCCCTTGGAGAGGCTGCAAACGGGAGTGTGGGGCCCTGCTAATCTCCAGGAGCGATATTTATGACCCGCTGGGAGATGAAGGAGCACGTTGCTGGTTTTCCTGTTGGAGCAGCCAGGAGCCCTGACGCGGGCGACCCCCACCACCGGGTGGCCCTGGGGTGGCCCAGCACTCTGCTGTAGGGACGGCCACGCCGTCACAGCTCAGCTTCTCCAAAAGCTTCTTGGCTTCTAGGGCTGGCAAGGGTAGGAAACCCGGGTGAGAGGTGGCCACAGAACCCTCAGGCCCCTACCACTGTCCTCGGCCTGAGGACAGATTGGAAGAAGCGTGGACCCTCCGTGATCAGGAAGAAAGGAACTGTGGGGACGGACCTGTGGGACTGACTCCCTGGGCCACTCTGAAGCTGCCGCCAGGATAGCCTCCAGCGCACAGGCAGGATGGGGTGAGGGAGGGGTTTGGCTTTGCCATCACTCGGGGGTGAGTTTGAGTGACAGTCCGCGGCCCCCGACGCACCTCCCTCAGATGGTTAATACAAGGAGAGCACGTAGAAGTGCTCAGTGCAAGTTAGTTCCATTGGTAATCGATGCGTCCCAGAGTCTAAAATGTCCTTATTTTTACATTTCAGTGTGCCAGAGTCTACTCTTTGTCCCCAAAAGCGAGTTTCTCCTTCTTCGATAGTAGTGCGTGTAGGTTATAGTTAGGTGTGTGGCTATTCCAAAGAAGCTACGCCTCTAGCAACTGCAGGAGACCAAATAGCCAAACTCAGGCCGACAGGCGGAGCGGAAATGGGTGTGGGCAACTGCCGGGCTTTGTCTTCAAAAGACGCGTGTGCCTCTCCCCACCCTTCTGCTGCTGGTGGAATGCAGACCCAGACGATGTGATGGTGAACCACTGTGGGCCTCTGGAAGTAAAGGAGACAGAGCAAGAAGGAGGGAGCCTGGGCCCCCAGCCCCATGGAGCCTCCATGTCCACCTGCTTATCCTTGGACTGTTCTTGGAGAGGGAAAAAAAAGAATCTCTCCTTTAGGTTGCTCTTGCAACCTGTACCCTAACTAATTCCTTTGTCAACTATCTCAAATTTTAAAATAATTGTGTGGGCTGACACCTATTATGCCAAATGAAACATATCGGCAGGCTAGGTACAATCTGTGGGACCACTAGTTTACAACCCTGGCCTAACATTTGGAAACCTGACCTGGGAGGATGGTGCTAGAAAGAAATCAATTTTATTTAAGAGAATCAATGTATAAGAGTAATAATAATTAAAAGCTCAATAATCTATTGTGTAAGTTGTCTGTCTAAGATTGTGCTCAGCCCTTTCTCTATGTTGAATCCTCAAACAATCCTATAAGGCAGGTCCTTTTACAGATGAGGGTAGGAGGGTTTATGGCATTAAGTGGTCAAGACATGATTTGCCTACAGTCGGCGAGAACCTCTGGGTACCTGGGGCCAGCAGGAGGCCACAGAGGCCTCTGATCCGATGCATTCTAATTGTACCCCCGCACCCCTGTCAGAGATGAGGCTGAGTCTGGGGATAGAGAGGGATGTGGGCCAGATTCTGTACAGACCCTCAGGTAGTACCACCTCAGGAGAGATGTCACTGCAGGTAGAGAAGAAGCAGAAAGGGATGCCCGCACTCAGGGGCTGGGTATCAGAACTCCCTCTAACGCCTTTGTAAGTGGCCTTGATGGAGAGATGCCCGAAGGGTCCCCAGGGCGTTTTGGGGTGGGTTGGGGAGCCTCTCAGATTTAGAGACAGCCCCCTCCTGCGGTTTCCTGAGCATGGCTGCTCCGGGGAGTCCCCTCGCCCCAGGCCGCCAAGGGCACCACTGACTCAGGTTTCTGTTGTCACCGCGGGGCCGTTCTCCCAGAGTGAGGAGGCCTGCGGTGTGCCCGTGGGCAGCCACAAATGAGGGGTCTCAGAGCCACCAAACTGTAGCAGAGCAAAGATTATTGTTTAACTAGCAGAGGGAGGTTTAAGGGATTAGAAGTAAATCCTGACAAGTTGGAAAAAATAAGGCATTACTTCCCAGGGCATCGGTCTCGCCCGGCACTGTTCCCTTCTGAACCTTGTAAGTGTTTGAGGACAGAGGCAGAAGAACAACATGTTGGAACGTATCCTGACTTCACGGCCACTTACTAGGTGTGTGACTTTGGAGAGTTTACATAACCTCTCTGAGCCTCAACTTCCTCGCCCGTAAAACGGAAGTGATAGGAGGAGTTTCCTTGCAGAGTATTAAGTGACTATTTCATTTGCATTACGAGTGTTGGAGGAGACACTACAAATTAAACACTACAAACCCGTATTTTCCAGTGGTCAACATTTCTTTGCTCGTAGATCTGTTTCCTGTTGCCGCTGTAACAAATTAACATGGGCTTAATGACTTAAAACAACACAAAGGTAGCATCTTGAGTTCTAGAGTTCAGAAATCCCAACGTCAAGGTGCCAGAAAGGCTGCGCGCCTTCGAGAGGCTGTGGCGGAGAACCCATTTCCTTGCTCTGTCCGGCTTCTGGAGGCCCCTGTGTGCTTTGGCTTGTGGCTCCTTCCGTCACCTTTAAACCCAGCAGCATCTTCGGATCTCCCTCTGACCTCTGCTTCTGTCACCACATGTCCTTCTCTGACTCTGACCTTCCTGCCTCTCTTATAAGGACACTCGTTTGTATATGAGGCCCACCCGAGTAATCCAGGATCATTTTCCCATCTCCAGATGCTTAACCCCGCCTGCAAGGCTCCTTTTCCCAGGCAAGGAAACATACTTACAGGTTCCAGGTGTTAGAGTGTGGACAGCCTTAGGCTGGGGCCATCGTTCTGTCCGTCGTAACCAGTGAAGACTTTTTTTTTAATGGGCCTAAGAAGATATCTTAGGGTGGCTGTTTGGACTGTCACTGTTTAAGACATATGCAACAAAGACCCAAATGACAGTGGCTAAAACAAGATAAATCTCTCTCTTTCGGGACTGGGCTGAGGTGGCACGGATAACCTCGGGCTTCCTTCTACCCAAGAAAAATGAACCTCGGGTTTGTTTAGCGTTCTCTGCTTTGGGGTCACGCTGGCCTGCCTGTTGGCTCTCTGCTCTTGTACCCAACAGGGAGGCTCGCTGGTGGGCGTGCCCTGCCCAGGTACACACAGCCTGTGGCTTGTGCCACCATTCCAAGGAGCATCCAATTGGAGGAGACCGTAGAAAGTGGCCGAGGAACTCATGCATCTTACAGACATTAGCCAACTTGGTCCTTTATTTGTAAATCAGAAACAACATCCGAAGGACCCTAAGACATTGGGAGAAGACACATCACAAAAGGGAGGATCCAAGTGGATAACCTGAATACTTTCCCTGGAATCAGCAGAGATAATTCAGGGAAGAGAAGAAAACTCACTTTCATCCTAGTTTATAGCCTCAGGAGGATGTGAGAGACTCTTGGATTGACAAGCGTGAGTTGTGAAAATGGGGTAGCAGAGTTGAAGGAATGATCCTGGAAAATAAGAAACATGACTGCGTTTGAAAATGTCAACGTGTGGGCTGAGAAATAAAGGAGACGTGACCGATGATAAAGTTAGTAATCTAGAAGACAGATGTGTGGAAATCTCCCAGAATGTAAAGCAACGAAGCAGGAAAATGAAAAAGCTGAGACACAGAGGATACATTTAGGAGTTCTCACCTCTGTAAAATGGAAATTTCAAAAGAAGAGAAGAGAGGGAATAGAGCAGAAGAAATAATAAAAGTGAGAACAGTTTGCTGGACACCAGGAAAGACAAGTCTTCGTATTACACAGCCCCACTATGATGGACACCGACAGACATTAGGGAAAATTTTAGGACTTTACGAACGAAGAGGCTACCCTACAGAGTTCTGGAAATAATCATTTGGAAAGGGGTAACCTACAAAAGATTGGGAAATCAGATTAACACCAGATTTGTCATCTCCTCAGATGCCAGAAGATGATGGAGATATGTCTTCTTGTTCTGGGCATAAAAGATTTTCAGTCTAGGAGTTCCTTACGTAGCTAAACAGAATAAAGATGTCCTTAGACATTCAAGAATTCAAAAGTTCATAATCCATGTACTCTATATGAGAAAAAAAGATACCTGAGGGTTTATGTTAGTCCCCTAGAAGAGACTCTGAGAAAAGAAAATGGCATTCTTTTTTTTTTCAAAATAGTAGTTGACAATTATACAGAAGAGGCAAAGAATACTAAAAAGAACGTAAGAGCACGTATGGGCCCTGCCACTGGCAGATCGTCCTTCAGGCAGGGAGGGCCCCGATGTGGGTGGCCATTTCCTTCTCTGTGGGTCCGCTCATGCTTAGTTCCTCGGTGGGTACTGCTTACTTGGTCATGTTGTGAGTGCTGTCAGTTGGTTTTCACTTTTTATAGTCAACCTGTTGACAGTTTCGAGGAAGATGTAGTTTAAATTCTAGAACAGAATAATGAGAAAGAATAGCTAATGTTGGTTGAGACTTATATAACTTAGCATGAATGAACACATTTAATCTTCCTTCATGACAGCCTTATGAAGCGGACACCGTCACTCTCCCCATGCGTCCCAGTGAGGAAACTGGAACACAGGGAGGTTCGGAAATTTGCCCAGAGTGACACAGGAAGAAGTGGCGGAGGTGGAATTTGCATTCAGACATACCAACCTCAGGGTCCACAAAGTAAAAATAATGCAGCTCACATGTGCAGGAGAGAAGGGTGAAAGAGAGAGAAGTGAGAGTCGCTGGGCTAATTTCCTGTCTTCCAGTGTTAGGAACCGTCCAATACCATCAAAAGCTGATAAATCAAGTCACAGAAGTGAGCCTGTTATTGAAGGTAAATGTTACCATCCGAAAAACTAGAAAAGCCGAACCAAGAACTGACACCACTGGGGAGCAGGCGTGCCAGTGCTCTGGCGGCCGACTTTGTATGTTATATTTATATTACTGAAAAAAATGTTTTACCATGTGCGTATATTATTGAAACTAGTTCAAGTTTCAAAAAAAAAAGTTCTCCGAATGTGGTGAGTCATCTTGACAATCCTGAGCGGAGTTACGCATTTTGGAATACCGGTCACAATGGAGCCTGGAGCCCACCTCTGGCAGCCTGCTCGGCCCGACCCTCAGCCGGCTGGTCCCGCCTCCTTCCCAGTCCCTGGAGAAGTCTGTCTGGCAAAGTCTCCTAAGTTCAGAGCTTTGGCAGGCAGCGCTTTCCAAAGGGAGCCCCAAGATTGCTGGGAAATGACTGTCCGCCCTTTCCCCAGAGGTCAAGGGTGGTGGATGATGGGGCCTTGGGAGAATCCGAGGGAGGAATTACTGACATTGCAACTGGAATCATCACCGGGGCTATTTGGGACATTCGTAAAACCCTATCTAGGTCTGGTGGCATCCTCCGGTTCTCTGGGAGATACTGTGGAGGTGGACTCCAAATTCCCGGTGTCTTCGAGCTCGCTTCTTGACTGCCCCCTGGGTCTGCTCTCCGTCGGCCCACCCATTAGTGCCAGGTTCCCAGGCCCCCATCTCCCGAGCTGTCGCCTCTGCCTCGGGCCCGTTGAGGGCTCCCCACTGGGTCTTCCTCGGCCACCTTGCTGCGGTTCTTGCCGGGAGTCCCGGCGGGTCGGCGGTGCCGTCTTCGCTATCTCGGGGAACCAGAGATCCCCTTAATTTCCTCCAGCTGCGCCTCTGCAGGACTGAGGTCATCCGTTCTGGCGCAAGAGGAAAGCAGAGGGTTTGTTGTGTCTTTGTTTCATTCAAATGGTTTGGATGATGACTCACTCAATTTCTTCTTTCTTTCTATTTAAACCGGGGCACCGTCTGGGAGTCGTTTTTGATTAGAAGTTGACCTCAGAAATATGCTCGCATCATTTTGAAAACATCTTCCAGCACCACAGAAACCGACTCCGCATGAAAAAGGACTCCGTGGAGGAAGGCCAGGGCTGGGCGTGTGCGCTCCCGGCCTCCGCTGGGCCCGGGCCTTCCCACAGTGCTCTCCGGGTAGTGCTGGCCGGAGTCCGCATGAGGACGCCGGATGCACGTATTGACCGGGAGCCAGCCGGCAGCGCGATGACGTCATCGTCGTCATCCTCCATGACACCAGCTAATATTAGGGAGTACTTGTTAATGGCTCATGCGGCTCCTAAGGGAGTCGCATCAACTGAGCCCATTTCACGCTCCTGTTCAGGCAGGTACCTTAGGAGTCTGAGGTCCGCGTGGCATTGTCGGGCATTGCTCAGGAGCTGGGCAGGTCAGGGTTGTAGGTCAATGCCCTTGACCCACCGGGTCAGGACTACGCAGTAGGTAGAGTCAGAGATCTCCTTCGGGGCACAAAGCCCCGGGGTAAAGGCCGGTCAGTCAGCCCCTAGGGAAGGTGTGAACCGGTGAGGGTGCAGGAGAGGGAGGTAAGAGGTGGTGAGCAGGGCGTCAGAGGGGTCAGAGGTCAGCGCTGACAGGAAGGGGAAGCAGGAGGCGAGCAGGGGGCTGTAGAGGTGGGGGGGCGGGCAGCAGAAAGCTGTGCTTGACCAAGGACATAGCTCCGTTTTCGTGATTTGCTTTCCCAGACCACGTGCGGAGACGCGACCCGCGTGAAGTGCCCATTTCCCCAGGAGCCCCCAGGCTGTCTTTGGGAGAGACAAGGCTCCGAGAACCAGAGTGGGAGAAATCACTTCCAACCCCTGCATCAGGGAGGCGGTTTGGAGATGGGCAGGGCGGAGGGGAGCACCTGCGGGTTTAGGGGGGTTCCTCACCTGGGTGCCAGGGCCTTGCTCTAGTGGGCAGGGCTGTGAGCCGAGGGAAAGGGAATTCTAGAAAATCCGAAAGGTAGGCTAGGATAGACTGTTAAGACCCAGGCACAATAGTGGCAATGATATGGGGAGGGACGCCAGGTGCCCCAGCTCCTCCCGCAGCAGCAGCTCACCAGATGGCGCCTCCTAGTGGCCTCTTGTGAACCTTTTTGTGGGACGTTTGAGTATAGATGAGCCATCTGTGGTTGTCAGTGTATGATTCCCAGGACTGCCATAAATTACCACAAACCGAGGGACCTGAACCCACAGAGATCACTTCAGTTCTGGAGGGCGGAAGCTTGAAATCCAGGCGTTGGCAGGTCCATGCTCCAAAGACTCTGGGGAAGATCCTTCCTTGCTTTTTCCAGCTGCTGGTGGCCCCAGGCATTCCTTGGCTTGTGGCTGCATCACTCCTGTATCTCTGCCTCTGTCTTCATGTGGCTTCTCCTCTGTGTCTATTCCTCTTCTAATAAGGACACTTGTCCTTGGATTTAGGGCCCACCCAGATAACCCAGAATGACTTCATCTTGAAATCATTAACTTAATTACACCCACAAAGACACTCTTTCCAAATAAGGTGACATTCACAGTTTCCTAGGGGACATTTTTTGAGGTGGGTGCCCTGTACAACCTACTATAGTCAATGAAGCCTATTTCCCCCTTTAAGCAGGAGCTTCTTGAAAATAAAAACAATAGAACTTCTTCCCTTTCTTTTCTCCTTCCTCCCTTGCCTCCTTCTTTCCTTTCCTCCGTCCTTCATCCCACAGATATTGAGGGGACACCTGCCGTGATCCAGGCACAGTGCTGAACCCTGGGGACACTGCAACAATCTCCACAGACCCCACCCTGCCCTCGCGGAGCTGACCGCGCCCTAGGGAGGCAAACTCAACCAAAGCAGAACAGCAGCTGCACGTCGCGGGTAGACCCACAAGGAAACATGGGAGGGCTGAGCCCGGTGGAGTTGGGAGTGGGGTGGGTGGGCCAGCTCTAACCAGGGGCCGGGGAGGCTTCTCAGAAGATGCGGCACACACGCTGGGCCCCGGATGCTGAGAAGGACCGGGCTAGAACCTCCCCCTCCTCTCTCTTGGCTGTGTAATCCTGGGCAAGTTGCTTAACCCCTCAGTGCCTCGAGTCCCCTGTACGTGAGAAGGTGACAGGAGCAATACCACTGCTGCAAAGCCACCTGAGGACTCAGTGAGTGACCCCCAGGGAGCCCTCAGAACTGCCAAGTTCCTAGTACTGGCTCGATAAGCGACCACTAATCCTCCTAAAAGCAGAGTGCTACTCCAGCAATTATTTTGTTGTTAATAATTTGAAGGATATTAATTTTTTTTTAAAGGCATCCAATTAGTCATGATGCAAAACTCTGAGCCATCTTAGACTTCTTTACTCTGACTTTACAGCTTAACGTTGGGTTTATTTGAATTAGGTTTGAGGGCCTGGGACATCCTGTTCTCTTCAGGGGCTTTCAAGTCTTCGGAAAGGTCTGGCAGGGGTGCCATGGCTGCGGGCTGCCACTTGGAGCAGAGCAAGTTGAGTTCTTTGCCGACCTGACTCGGCCGGCGGGGCTCAGGATCTCCTATGCCTCATTGACTCAGCAGCTGGACTGCCGTCAGGCTGAAGGTTGTCGTGGGGGGCTGACCAGAGTGGGGGGCAGGGAGCGCGGTGAGCTGCTCCAGCGTGGGTCTGGGGACAGCATCCCCAGCGGGGCCTCTAGGGGGCAGTGGGGCTCCATCGCGAGTCCCTGCCTGGGTCTTCCAGAGGCTGGAAAAGCACCCCTCACCCTGAAAATGTGCCTCAGCATCTCACATGAAGGCAAATTTCTGCACAAACGTTGCCTTGGCTGGGCCTAGGGACCGTCTCTTTCACATTCAGCTGTTTGGGCGGCTTGGCAGAAATGCTCATTAGGAAGGAAAGTATTTAATGCCACGGAGACACAGGAATGTTTCTAGAAACGGAAGCATGACAGCTGTACCCACTTAGGGGGCACTTTGGGGTCCCGGCCGTCACCCATCAGTGTGGCCGGGGAAGGTAGTTGGACTTCTAGCTGGACTCCTAATAGTCCCGTGAAGGTGTGCATTTCCACACTCAGGTCTACGGCCAGATTCAGGTAGTAAGACCCTAAAAACAACTCTCCTTGACCGGTTCTTCATCACCCATCTTAGGGAGCGTCTGTCCCTCCTCCGCTCTCTGGCCTAGAAGTCAAGGCCCAGCCCCTGGACTCATCTACGGGCAGCACTGTGCCGTCAGAGATCTGAGACTCATGGGCCGCGACCCTGTGGCTACGCGGCTCCCCTCTGGGGGCAAAGGTAGGGGTGGGTTACGAGCCTATCTACCTTGGGCACACACGGACCTGGGTTCAATCCCAGCTTGGCCAATTTGTGCCATGTGGTCATCAGCAGGGGTCCTCCCGGGGCCTCCCACCTCTCCTGAAAAAATGAGAGAGATCTCCTGGTTTGCAGGATGGCTGTGCCTCCTGGACAGGATTCCAGGGACATGCTCCTGGGGCAGGCTTCTGGGGCAGGCGTGGTGCCAGGCCTGTCATAGAGACTCAGCCCTCCCATCCTCTCTGCCCCGCCCATGCTGCCCGTGGGACTCCTTCCAGTCACCCTGACCGACGACTTCCTGTCTTCCACAGCACTTGTCGCTTATCTCCTGCTGCACTTACTGTTTACAACCTGTCCTCCCTGCTGCAGCGTAAGCGCCGCTGGTATATCCAAAGCACCCTGTTCTAGGCCTATGCCGGTGTCAACAAATAGTTGTTGGGCACAGGAATGAATGAGTGGGAGCTCTTGTTAGTTACCTGGGCCTCAGCTTCCCCAGCTGTGCAATGGGGATAATTGTATTAGAAGTATCAAAGATTGCTTTGGATGGTTATATAAGCAAATTTGTGTGAGCATCCGGCCCAGGCACTTAACAGGCGCAAATTCACATCCCTGGTCAGATTTCAAGGTTGCCACGGCTTTAAAATGCAGTCAAGAGAGTTGCCTCCCTGCCCCCCTCCCCAGCCACATTTACACACTCAACCAGTGAGGCCTGAGTGGCTTCTCTGCACCAGGCTGCCCCACACCGGGTCCCCCAGGTGCCAGGCAGGGAGGTTTGGGTCGGGGAGGAGGACCCAGAGGCTCAGAGAAGCGGGGGTGCTCTCTTGTGTGAGTGGCCACATGGAGCCCAGGACTGTCTCAGCGATTTCTGTGTTGAAACAGCAGGGACCCGTGAGTCTCCAGGAGGAGAAGTGGCCCCTGGTGGGTGACAGAGTGCCCATGGTGGTCAAGAGTGAGGGCTTCTGAGGCATATGGGCAGCCGCGGGCATGAGTCCCAGCTTGGCAGTTTGCCCACTGAGTGGCCGCTGGCAGGCGACTTCACACCTCTGAGCCTCAAACTTCCTGTAAGGTGGGGGTGAGGACAGCTCCCCACCCCGAGAGCCGTCTGTGGGAACGTAACCAGTGCAGTAAATGGTGGTTACTGTGCTGAGTTCAAATTTGAGCAAACTAGGTGCAGCTGTGGACTGGACCGACTGGGCCCTGCCCTCAGGGGGCGGGCCTTCTCACAGGGATGAAAGACAGTCATGGGAGAAGTCATATTATAGGCATAGGTTATGGAGATGGAGGGGTCAAAGGGTTGACCAGCTAGCCATACTGTGCTGGGGGCGCATCAAAGCTGAATCTGGCAGTTCTAGGTTTGACAGTGGGGTAGATGGTGACGTCTTTTTCTGAGGGGGCTTCACAGGAGGAAAACAACATTTTGCAGGCATGGGGTAGCTGATGAGTTCCATTCTGGGTGTGATGGCATGAAGGGCCTGAGATAATTCCACGTGGTCAGGGGAGATCCGAGCTGGAGCTAAGGAATGTGCGCACTATCTGTCTCAGTGCAGAAACCGAGCTCTGGGGTCCCTATGGGCCAGAAGACGAGGACTTTGGGCTAAAGCCTGGGGAACCTCCATTTTAGCTGGAAAGGAAGAGGCGCCAGTGGGCAGAAGCAGGGAAACAGGGTGTCCTAAACCCCAAGAGCAAGGTGACAGGTTCACTGAAGAGAACTCCACAGGGCCAAATGCTACAGAGAAGTCTAGGAAGAGAGGGCTGGAGATGACGCCATTGGTTCAGCTTGAGGAGGGGGCCCTGGTGCCTGGGTTTCAGCATTGTCTTGGGAGCAGAAACCACGGGGCAGGGGCTGAGGAGGGACCTGGAGGAGAGAAACGGGGACAACACCTGTCAGTAGTTCTTTCTAGAACCTCTGCTGGGAGGGGTGGAGAGACCCGGCCAGTGGCTGGAGGCAGCAGTGGGGTCGATGGCTTTTTCTATTTTTATTTGTTTTTTTTTAGACAGGGAACACCTTAGCGTGTTTGAATGCTGATGGTTGGGAGTCAGGAGGGTGAAGATGAAGTGGGTCAGGGAGGCTCCTTCACAATCCCAGGCGGGGGGCTGGATGAAGGGGCAGGATGGCCCTTCCTGCAGGAAGGACCCAGATGCAGGGAGGCCTGCGGGCTGGTCCCAGACAGTGAATCCGCGGGCCGGGCCATGCAGCAAACACGTGGGCTCCAGCTCTGGGCAGCAGGGCTGTGCTGGGCCTAGTGGTCATGGCCCCAAGAGTCCCATGAAGGGGTCATCATGAGGCTTTAAGTCTCTGATCTACAGGGTCTGATTCGAGCTTTGGAACCAATGTCTGACCGCTGAGTGAATGGGTGGGGGACGCAGAGGTGCAGGCCCGGCAGCCTACTGGGAGCAGGGTTCACGGAGCGTCCCCCTGCTCCATGGGAAGTGCATGTTTCCACTTCGGGGATTCAGTTCCTCCTGGGCGGTTGACTGAGGGCCTCAGGGCCCCGCTGTCTGAGGCCAGAAGCCGCCCTGAGCTCCATCCAGGTGCAGTTTGTCCAGTAGGCAGGAGCAAAACCGAGTCTGGAATTCAGGGGAGGGCTCCAGGCAGGCGGCGTAAATTTGGGACTCCTGTGCACACAGATGGCATTTAAAAGCAGGAGAGGGGACGCGATCACCAAGGAAGTGCAGTGCCAACAGAAAAGAGGCCCGCGGCTGAGCCTGGGGCGTTCCAATGCTAGGAGCAACTGAGGGTGACGGGAGCCCAGTGGGAAAGAAGGACCAGGGGCTTGGGGGCCAGGGGAACCACGTGAAGGACACACATCAAGAAAGAAGGGATGGACCGGGCTGCGATGGCCGCTTAATCCAGGGGGCGGGCGATGGACAGCTGACCGCGGGATCTAACAACGACCTGGGGGTCATAGATGACTCTGACGAGGCAGTGTCAGGGGGCATGGAAGCTGATGGGAGTTACAGGAGGGGACAGGTGTGGGAGCGAGTGAACACACAGTATTTCAGGGAGTTTTGCTGTGAAGGAGAACAGAGAAATAAGGCAACAGCTGAAGGGGATGGTAGGCTCAGCAATTATTTTTAAGGTAGGCGAGAGAATTGCCTGTCTGTGTTGTGACCAGAAACATTGACAGGGCAGAAGAAAGGGGAAGAACGCTGGGGTGACGCCTTTAGAAGGAGAGAGGGAATGGGGGGTGGCCAAAGACAGAGCAGGGCAGTTGTTGAGAATATGAGGAGGCTGTTGGGGCCCACTGCAGTCCCTTCCTCACGAAATAGGCAAGGCCACGGGGAGAGAGCAGGGCTGGTGGGAGGAGGGGCTGGCAGTTTAAGGAGAAGGCGTGAGTCATCAGAAGAGTTGAGAGCAGACGGATGAGGAGAAGTGGACTCTGGACTCCAGGCAGTGATGGGAGCCCATGCACCCGAGGCGGTGAGGGGTGTCCTGGGTGTTCGTGTGTTTTTTGCGGCCACATGCACGGGTGCAGGTGCAGAGGACACAGCGCTGGACTGAGCCAGCCTGGGCGAGATGCTAATGCTTGGCCGCGGGCCTGAGGCTGGGAAAGGGGAGGAGGGAGCATGTCCGGGGAAAGACAGCAGTGAAAAGGTTGTAGGGGCAGAGGTGTGAGGTCACAGGTGGAATGTAGAATGATTGGAGCCAGGTGCTGGGAGAGGGGAGACATCATTTGCAAGGTCTAGCAGGGGTGTCCAACCTTTTGGCGTCTCTGGGCCACACTACAAGAAGAAGAGCTGTCTGGGGCCACACATTAACTATACAAACACTAACAAAAACTGATGAGCAAAAAAAAAGGTTTTAAGTAAATTACAGTTTTGTGTCGGACGACCCTCATAGCCGCCCTGGGCCGCCAACCGGACGCCCCCTGGAATGGCTCTAGTGCTGTCTCCAGACCAGGAGGTTGGGCGTCACCTGGACCTTGGCAGAAATGCAGATTCTCTGGCCCCTCAGTCAGGGGGTCCTGAACCAGAATCAGTGGGGCTGGGGCCAGCGATCTGGAAGGAGGGAGGGAGGAAGGAAGGAAGGAAGGAAGGAAGGAAGGAAGGGAGGGAGGGAGGGAGGGAGGAAGGGAGGGAGGAAAGAGTAAGTGCCCTTGCCCAGAAGCTGAAATCACCAAGAAATGAGGACAATGGCCTCCGGGGTAGAGAACTGTCTAGAAGTGGCAAAGAGGAACCAGGAAGACACCTAGCCACACCCCACCCCACATAAGGGCTGTGGGAGACAGGCAGCTGGCTCCTGAGCCCCTGAGGAGCACAGTGGGCAGGCCGGCCCCACCCCCAACCCATGTCCACCTTTTAATCGCTGGCACCTGGGGCTATGTTCCCTTACACGCGGGGACTTTAAGGTGGGATTCCTAAGCTTCACGTGGGAAGAGTACCCTGGAGCATCCAGGTGGGCGCAATGTTATAAGAGGGAGGCCCGAGCCAGCGAGCAGAGCTAGCGCCAGAAAGGATGGGACGCCAGGAGCGCGGGTCGGGGAGGTGATTTCTGGCTTCGAAGATGGAGGAAGGACCCCTCACCCCCGCCAGGAAATGGACTTTCCCCTGGAGCCCCCAGCAGGAAAACACAGCTCCGCAGACACCTTTGACCTTCACCCAGTGAGACTGTTTTAGCTACCTGACCTGCAGAGCGTAAGATAATGAATTTCTGTTTGTGATTGTTTATCAGTGGCCTGCGAGGGCAGAGCGGAGGGCTCGAAGAGCCTTGTGGCACTTTGCGAGTGGAAGACAGGGGCTTTGAGAGTTTGCTGTGAACAAAGGGACCAAGGGGCCGGCCCTGAGGGCGAGGTGGTGGGCATCGGAGGTGGGATGGAGTGGAGTCTGGGACTCCCACTTCAAGCCCCTGGGGGGGCCTGGACCTACCCTGGGCAGCGTTGGTCCTGGAGTAGGACACCCAAGGGAGGTGTCCAGGGTGTCAATTTCAGAATGACTCTGCAAGGTCTGTGGGGGAGACAGCAAGGTCTTAGGGCACCCCGAAGGCCCCGGCCCCTCTGCACCATGGGGAGCAGTGCTCGGCTGCGGGTGTATCTGGGGGAGCGGGCGGTGGGGGACGGATGGGAGGAGCAGGCCGAGGTGTGTTAACAAAGTGTGACAACATAGCAGGCAGACGCACACATTCCCGTCGTCACCCACCTGGTCAAGCCGACTCCCCAGAGTCTCAGTCGCTGCACATTTGGCTTGTAAACGGCAGCTGGCGGCCGCCCTGCTCTCACATTTCCCCCAGGGGCCGTGGGGCTAGGGCAGCGAGATTTTACAGGCAGCAGAGCCACAGGTGCCTGGCGGACACCAGAAAGCAGACGGCCCAGCAGGCCCCGGGGTTCCAGGGAGCTCTGGGCTTTATTGCAACCCGCAGTGAGGGGAGCTGGCTGCTTCTAGAAGATGGGCTGGAATACACTGATGTGTCCTTAGAGGTGAATATACTGAGTCGTATGGGACAGAAGGAAGGGCTCTCTCAAGTCAGATGTTTGGCTTCAAAAATGTGTTAGCCCGGGCCGGGTGGCCCAGCTGGTTGGAGTGTTGTCTCGTGCACCAAAAGGTTGCGGGTTCCATCCCCAGTGGGGCACTTACGGGAGGCAGCCGATCAATGTTTCTCTCTCCTACCAATGCATCTCTCTTTCCCTCCCTCTCTAAAATCAATAAACACATCCTTGGGTGAGGATTTTTAAAGATGTGTGAAATAGCGGGACACGATTCATTTTCCGTGCATTCCGAATGAATCCACTGCTCTCGATGTCACCCGACACACAGTACCGAGCCCTGCACTGTGTGTGCAGGGTCTGGGCACTGGACAAGGGCGAGTGCTACCTTTGCCCTTGTGAAGTGTACGGGTGTGGGAGACAGACTGGAAACAAGCGCTGGATCATCCAAACAGAACTTCATGAGTTGTGACGAGTGTATGGGGTCCGGCCAGATCCCACCTTCTGGCGGGCGCTCAGGGGAGCCCTCTGAGGTTGAGGTGTTTGCTTGGAGACCTGAAGAATGAGGGAGCCAGGTCGGTGAAGTTCTGGGGTCCGAGCATTTCAGATATCAGGAGAGCAGAGGCTTATGGGAAAGAAAGGGTTTGGTCTGGGCAAGGAACAGAAGGGAACGCCCAGGTGTGGCCAGAGGTGGGTCCGGAGAGTGGTGGGCAGGGAAGATCGCCGAAGTCTTGCCTGAAATCGGGATCATTCTAAATGCAAAGGGAATGCCTTGTGACCAGCACTGTATCAGACTCGGGAGGCTCGGCCGTGGGCCTGCTCCAGGTTTGAAATTGTTTACAAAGTCATGTTTGCAAGATGGCAGAACCGTTTTCTATTGTTGTTCTCTCACAGAATATTGATTTCCCCCCAGTTTTATTGAGGTAAAATTAACCCCCCAAAATGTAAGATATTTAAACTGTACACTGTGATGAGTTGATATAGGTACAAGTTGTGGAAAGATTTCCCCAGCTAGTTAATTAACACACCCATTACGTCACATATTGATCTTGTGTGTGAGATCACGCAAATTTTAATCACAGTTGGCCCTTGATCAACATGGGTTTGAGCTGCACGGATCCAGTTATATGAGGGATTTTTTCAGTAAATCCACATCCTATAAATGTATTTTCTCTTCCTTATGATTTTCTTGACACATTCTTTTCTCTAGCTTACTTTATCGTAAGAATATGGTATATAATACATATAACATACAAAGTATGTGTTAAAAGACCGTCTCTGTTATCAGTAAGGTTTCTAGTCAAGAGTAGGCTATTAGTAAAATTTGGGGAGGGTCAAAAGTTAATACGCAGATTTTGGATTGCATGGGGGTCAGCGCACCGAACCCCCTCGTTGTTCAAGGGTCAAGTGCATACAGCAGCATTACCCACCAGTCACCGCGTCATACATTAGATTCTCAGAACTTACTCATCTTACTGCAAAACGCTTGTGCCCTTTAGCAGCCTCCCAAACCCCAGTAACCGCTTTTCTGATTCTGCGTTTGGCTCTTTTCTTAGATTCCACATGTAAATGCTGCCCTGCAGTGTCTGTCCTTCTCTGCCTGGCTTATTTCACTTAGCATAACGCCCTCAAGGTCCATCCATGTCGCCACAAACGGCAGACATGGCCGTTTCTTTCTCAAGGCTGAATAACTCACTGTGCGTGCAATATACACCACACCCCCTTTATCCATTCAACCACGGGCACTTAGGTTGTTTCCCTGTGAGTGATACTGCAGTGAACATGGTGGTGCACATATCCCGTCAAGATCCTGTTTTTCTTACCTTCGGACATCTATCCAGAAGTGGAACTACTGCATTGTATGGTGGTTCTATTTTTAATTTTTTGAGGAAGCTCCCTACTGGTTTCCATAGTGGCGGCACCAATTTACATTCCCACCAGCAGTGTGCGTGTCCCGTTTCCTCCACATCCTCACCAGCACTGAGCTCCCGTCTTTTTCATAACACGCAGCCTACCAGCGGTGAGGCGGTACCTCGTTGTGGTTTTGATTTGCATTTCCCTGACGACCAGTAAAGCTGAGCACCTTTCTCTGTACCTGTTGGCCATCTGTGTGTCTTCTTTGGAAAAATGTCGATTCAGTTCCTCTACCCATTTTTTTTTTAAGTCAAGTTGTTTGGGGGTTCTTTAAAGTTGTTTGCTTTTGTTTTTTTGCTATTGAGTTATGAGTTCTTTATATGTTTTGGATATAAACCCCTTGTCAGGTTTGCAAATATTTTCTCCCATTTCCTAGGCGGCCTTTTCCTTTTGTCGATAGTTTCCTTTGCTGTGCAGAAGCTTTTTCGGTTCGATGCTATGAAAACAATAAGTTCTGGGCACCTAGTGTCCTTCACAGCGACTAGACTAGGTTCGTGTCTGTTTGAAACTTGCTAAGGGAGTAGGTCTCAACTGTCCGCACCACACACACACACGTACACGAAAAGTAACTATGTGAGGCGCTATGTGTTAAACGGCTTGATTTTGGTAACTATTTTACAGTTTTTACATATACGAAGATACCACGTCGCATACCTTAAATATATACAATTTTCATTTGTCCATTATACCTGGATAAAGTCGGGGGAAGTATGAGTGCAAACGGGAGCTACTGGGAGTCTTTAAGCGTAGGTGTGATGTGACCTGAGTTTTCTTTAAGCTCGACCTGGCTGCTGCTGTGAGGGCAGGAGGGAACCACTCTGTCATCCAGGGGGTATGACGTCTGAGGTGGACCCACCAAGGTGTGGGCTGATGTGTGGGGCCTGGGAACAGCAAGCCTCCCGGGTCACTCCCAGGGCATTGACTAGGCAGCTGCTGAGGCGGTGTTGCCACGAAGAGATGGGGAAGACGGGGCGTGCTGGGAGGGGTGGAGAAGGGGTGGGGGGCGGGGCCTGGGAATTGGGAAGACTCGGGGCACTTCGAGCTAGAAATGGCTTGTGGCCATCAGAGAAGCCATGCAGGCAGGCGCCTCCGAGCCTGCCGAGCGTACGTGGGGAGGTGCATGTGAGACTGTCCTGCGGATGCTCTTACAGAAGAAGAGCTGTCCTGGTCGTGCCAGAGGGCTGCGGGGCCGGCTTCTGGGGCTGTCCTCCAACACTTGGGGACCGGCAGCAATGAGGTCTGGGGGTGTGTCTTGGGATGTTGCATCAGAATCTCAAAGAAGACTGTCATCTCCTCCCTCTCCGGTTAAAAAAAAAAAAAGTTAGGATCAGATTGTCATTGTACTTTGTGTCTGGAGTTCAGTGCCAAGAGTCAGAGTTTAAAATTTCGAGTAAACCAAGAATTCCTGGAAATTGTGGCACAGGGCGGGGATTTTCATCTCGGCGGGGTAACAGCGCATCAAGCCGTTTACCAAGCTTGACTTTCGAATTGCACCGGGAGGTGAAGAGAGAGACGGTCTAGAGCGGGGAGAAGCCCGTTCTGCAGTTCGGTCCAGCCCCACTCATCTTTGTACTGTAAAGTGACACGAAGTCTACAGCAAACTCGTCTCACCTAGCTCACCGCAGCTGCCCGGGGCCCTCACACCAAAGAAACAACTCCGCCCTCACTCCATTTGGTCCCTGTGGTCTGCATCGTCTTCTCACCATTACTGTACCCTCGGCCAGGCCCTGCCCCCCCACCCCCCCCACCCCCCGCCTAAAGGTTGCCTTCCAGTGTGTGGGGAAAGGCGGCATAGGAGTCAGCATTGGTTTCCTCCTGTGGGTCTCATTACTTCTTTAATTCCCGCTTGTTACTAACCCAGCGTTTGACTGTCTCTCAGCTCTTTAGTGCAAAGCTGCACCGCACTGCTGTTGCTCGTAACAAGCAAGGGACAGTCACAGCTTTGCCAGGTCACCCCAGGGTGGGGAGTTCTCCCATTCCGTCCAGGATCTGAAAACTGGATAGGCTTACATTTTTGTCTTACCTGGTTGGAAAGCTTCAGTGCCTACTGTCAGCTGGGAGGCCCTCCCTTCCAGATACTGGGATGTAAATGAGGTCCCGCCTTGGGCGGCTCTTAAATCTGTTTGCTAAATGATGAGCTATCGTATCGGTAGTTAATATTTGTTACTAAGCACTCCATACCTGTGAAGCGGGGACTTACTGTCATTTTACATCTGGGGAAACTGAGGCACGGGCTGGAATTGCTTGTGTTTACCAAGCGTGGCTCACATGTAAATGTTGAACACAGACTTATTTTTTATACAACTGTATAGTTTTATCCTTGTCGTCTGTGTAAGATGATTCTGGGTTTCCATTCAGGGAAAGTGGCATAAGGTTTTCAGAAAATAAGTTAAAGAAAATCAGTTGTATGCAGCTACAGCAAAAATCGTAAGGGGGCTGAGTTGCCCCCGAGCTGGAGTGGGTCTAGGCAAATATTTTGTGGGGGGCCCCTGACTACACAAGCAAATTGAGGCGTCCTCAGATTGGCATCTCAGCACCGTTCTGGTAGCCCAATCTCACGTGATCCCACACAAAAACGAGTAAAAGTACTTAAGGGCTGGCCACCAGGAAGCGCTTCTGGAAACCGGCTTGGGTCCTTTTGGTGTTGGTTCTGCAGGTCTTTGGGGCATCCGGTTGACCGTGTGCCCCGAAGGGAAGGAGTGGGAGCTGGTGGGTCCGGCCACCACAGGTGACTCTGGGCATTTCACGGCGGGCATTCCCGGCAGCCAGCACCCGTGCACTACCTTGTATGCGCTCGGGACACCCCACCCACATGACCCACATGGTAACACTGGCTGCAGTCACTGGAAGGGGGCTTGGAAAACCCCCAAGGCGGCATTCCAAGAGCAGGGTCGAGCGGCCCGAGGTGTGGGGTTTGGGGTGGCACCCTGCTTGCCTGGGGTTTAAGGGTGGCATTTAAGAGTGCGATGAAGGTTGGATGATACTATGTTAAGACTTAAATAGCAATGACTTCCAAACCTCTTAGGTGCTTTTGCTATGAGGGGAATGGGGGAAGCTGTTGTTCAGGAGTAAGCCAGATGGAACGTTCTAGTATTTACAATATCCAATTCTGTTTGTGGGTTGATGGTGTAAAAGAGAATTCCAAAGTTCAAAAAAAAAAAAAGGGTAAGATGTTTAAGGCCTGTTTCTGCCTTCCAAGTGACCAGCTCAGCCCAGTTCGCTGTGACAGCCTGGGGACGCTCTATGAGGTGGATGTCACAAACCTGTCTTGCCTAGATGCCCTTTCTCAAGAGGTCTAGAGCTACAGGTTGCTGCAGGGGACACAGCAGGGAGAGCATCGGACAAATGCAGGTTGACCTCATGGCTCTGTCACATTGGCCAGTGGCTTCTGCGCCCTGGTGTGACATGCGTAGAGGCTAATTCTCACCTCACGGGCCCCAGACGAGGGGTTAGCACATGCATGGTGTGTGTCCCCAGGAAGGCTCCTCGCTGTATGAACTGGACATGGAAAGGGGATGTTTGAGAAGCCAGCTTCTCTAGAGAAGAAGAGACACGGCACAGTAGCCCCTGCTTTCAACTGTTTTATTGCTAAACTATCATGATACAAGCCGTATAAAAATACTTTACATATAGCAAAAATAAACTACATTAAACTGGAGATTAAAAACGTTTTGCATAGGAATGTGATGTATTCAAATGCCTTTAACAGTCAAGATTTTCAAAACCTAAGCCTCCCTGCACCACTGGTTGGAGAGACTTTGATTTGCGGTGGAACTCACTAGAACATTCTCAACATTTTTCCCCCGCACCCCACTCGGAGGGCAGCAGAGGCAGCTGGGGTAAGGGAGGGTCTCTGACAGTATGTCCAGGATGCTAAGCTCATCCCAACCACAGCCAATCCGAATGCTGAAAGCGCCTTCTCTGTGGAAGCAGCATCATTTGCATCCAGTTCATCCGATCCCTGAACGAGGCAGGTGGAGTTTATTCTGGTTGGACAACAGTTACACTGAGGCTGAGTGTTCAGCCTTGCTTCCAGCACCCAACACCAGTCTCAGTCTTAGAGGGGCTTGCTTAGGGAGCCCTCGAGCTCACCAAGCACCGGAAAAGTGTGTTTTTGAACAGGCTGAGTTAAGACAGTGGTGCTGGCTATAACTCAAGGCGCTCGCGAAGGCTGGGGGAAATTGTTGCCTGCCATTCCTGTCTTCTGAGGCGCGTACTTGGGTGCAGGGAAACACTTGCATTGGCTGGTTTGGCTCTCTGAGACTGAATGCCCAGGCTCCAAGCTTGGAAGACCCGGGGTTAAGATGTGTTGGGTGCCTGCTAACGGGCTGTCCCTCCAAAAAAATAAGTTCAGGAAAGTTTACCCCCTCCCCCACACTTGTCAAGAATGTCACAACCCCATGCTTCTTGTAAACTCAAAATGAACAAAGTTGTTAACCGGACCCCTGACATCCTTTCAATTTTGAAAAATAGAAAGCACTTGGGAAGTGTCTGTTGACATGAAAATAAACAAATTCGGCCTCCCTTTAGTCCAGAGTGACAATTAGAACACATTGGCTTCCGCTCTGTCTCAGGGTGACAGCTGCCGCATTGGCCGAGACTGGCTTCCTGAGACGATGTCTTGGCTCCTGGATGTAAACAGGAAAGGCTACACCAGTGCCTCCCAGTTCTTAGAAGGAATCGGCTCCTTCTATCCGAGGCTGCGTCTGCACTGGAAAGCTCTGGATGTCCTTTGGGTAATGCGTGCAGGGTGGTCTGCAAACAGCATCCTGCACTGGGGTTTCTGCGGACGTGAGCTCTTCTACAATCCCGTTACGACACAGGCAGGTTTTTTTTTTTTTTAAATATCTACTTATTAGGGGATCTAAACATTTCAATACAGTTCTCCTCAGTGACAAGATTGGGGCTCAGAACTGAAGTCAGGCAGCGTCAGTCCCTGGCAGGAAACGGGTGGTTCCTTCTGCCCCCATGGGAAACGCCACCCCCCCTTTTCTTTAGAGATGGTTCAGTCTAGGAGACAGGTGACTGACTAACAGGCTCTGAGGTGGGGTTTTCTTTTCTGGAATGATCAACACATTTTCAAGAATACATCATTTCTCTCAGGGAAGAAAAAAAAATCAACATATATGTAAAAACAGACCCTTGAAAAAGACGTCTGACCATTTATAAATACTTTTCTAATTCCAACAGGGGAGCGATATCTTGAGGACAGATAAAGAGCATAAAAATACAGATAAGAAAATAAAATTTAATAACATACTAATTAATTTGGGTTGCTGTTATATATTATCAAGCAGCAGTATTTCTGTACAATGCAGGAAGACTGGCAAACTCTGGAGACAGACTACATTCAGCAACACGGTAGGTTTCTGTTGGAAGTGCTACATATTTAATTTACCTTGAATGTAGCAAGTGCAAACTTCCACCAAACCGAGATCCTTCTAACACATGTGCAACACACACCTTCACCACTTAGACACCTTGCTTTCTCCTTCTCTTAGAGGATTTGACAGCCTCTTCCCATCCTGAAAACAGTTCATGAGCATTTGCTCTTGGCGAAATTTCCTCCTGGCCTTTGTAACTGACAAAACTTTCTTGATAGCTGTCGGTTCCTAATAACATGTTCTCGTGCCTGTTTGCGTCTTGAAACAAACGCTTTTGTTTCTCTTTCCTTTGCTGTTTGGTATAGTTGTTTATTCCTGTAATAGCCAACTAAGATGTCTTTGAAAAAGAGACTCTGGGTGTGAATTACGCACCCGTGCAGATGCACGTACACACATGCGTACAGGAGTTTGAACTGACAGGAGGTCCTTGTCGCCGCCCTGGTTAGACGATGATGAAAAACGCATCCGTCCTTTCTCACCCCATGCTCAGTGAAGCTGAGCGACTTTGCTACAATAGCAGGAAGGCACTTGGGTCAAACATTCAGATAACTGAGGAAAAGGCCAAATTCCCTCATGTGCAAAAAAAAAAAAAAAAAGGCTCCAAGCCAGGTCAAGTGAGAACGAATCACTCGCCGAACACTTGAACTCTTCCCCAGTGCAGTCGGCGTTGCTAGAGAGGAAGGTCTTTCATTACAACTGCTTGTGGAAGGGACTTTTTCTTTGGGAAGCACTTTGCATCCCTGAAGCTTTGCAGCAGCGGTCACCCCCTTACTGGCATTGTTGGCTTCAAAGAGGTTTTGCTAAACTTCGTGCTTGGTCGGGTGGAGGAGAGCGCGCCTCTGTTGTTGGGGGAAACAAATGCTCCATCTTGAGCAAAAGGTTGCAGACGGGAGTGTGCAAAGGCCCCTCCCTGGGCATTCTGTTTTCTCTTTGGGGCACCAAACACACCAGGCCACAGTCACCAGGTCCTGCACTCCCTGCCGGACTTTCAGGAAGTTTTACCTCTGGGTAACCTTGACGAAAGAGCCAGCACTTAGAAAACCCCCGGGGGGCCCCCCCGAACTGCCCCGCTTGGCCCCTTAGGCTTTCGGCCTAGCAGACTGGATTAGAAGCACCAGCAGCGCATCCTTCCAGCAGGGCGCTGGGCGTGCTCACACGCTGTTGGCCGCCAGGGAAGCCCCTGATGGGCTGAGAAGGGAATCCCTAGCTTGGCCCGGGGTGTCCGCAGTCCTCGCAAACAGAACACATCTGTGGGGTAAAAACTCACCTGCTAAGGACTTTTACGGGTTTTGTCTGTGAAAACTGCACCAAAGGAGGAAGATTTTGGAGGCCCCTGGGTGTGCTCAGTGGGGAGAAGCCAAGGTGGGGGGATGTCAAACGTCCCGTACAATGGGTCTGTCCATCTAAGGGAGGCGCCCCAGTGGGTGGACCTGCTCCTATTCAGGTGCGTCCTGTGCTAGACCAGAGAGCTAATGCAGGCGGGCCTTTGGGCTGAGCGGGGCTTTCAGTGGGTTCAGGTGAAAAGAACCAATGACCTTTGGGGCCCAGTCCTGACCTTGAGTGCCCCACCTTCAGTCCAGGCCAGAGAGGGCAGCCCGCTCACAGAAACACTCAGGCCTGCCAATTGCCTCATTTCACAATCACTTAACAAAAATACCTGTACTTTTTTGCAGGGGGTGGGGAGGAAGACGGGGGAATTGCTTTAGCCCTCTGCCATTCCTTCTGAAAATGCAATGCACATGCTTGAGAATCTTCTTAACTGCTTTATGGAAAAGCACCTGGCTGTTGGGAAGAACGAAAGCAGGAACATTAAAAAAAAAAAAAAAAAAAGCCATTAGCTTGTGGGCTGCAGCGACGGAGCTCGCCCTGCAGTGCGGGCTTCCTTCTCCAGTCTGTGACCGTGTGCTGCAGGGCAGGGAGCTGCCGGCCAACAAGGCGCCACCTCCGGCCACCTTGGCCAGCTTTCCGAAGCAGGAAGAATAAGCAGATACATGTCATAACTTAACGCCAAGAAGTTTTAACAGGTGCTCTCACACGGGCCAGACACGTTCGCTTCAGAATGAGAATTTTAAAACTATGCGTTAGCTGTGGCCCCACTGCGGTGTGAACAGGTGAACCCTACAGGTGGCGGTTGGGCTTCTCCGTGTTTCTTCGGCCTGTCAGCTGGACTCTGGGCCACGGTCCTGTGCTTGCTCTATTTGGGAACTCCTTTCCTTCAAAAGGCGCCGGAGCGGGGAAAACGAACCCGGGGCTGCATCTTCCGTCCCCCAGGGGCCATCGGCGAGCTGTCTTGCTCAGAATATGGTTTCGGTCAGCAGGCACTTAAGGTTTGGATGGGACACCATTAAAGTCAACTGAGATGCTCTTTGGGATTTAAAACAAAACAAACAAACAAACAAAATATCAAAAGGCAGAGTGTCCTTCCAGAGCGAGGTGGCAAACTCCCGGACGGAGAGGCAGCTCTCTGCCAGAACGCGGCCTCAGTGCGGGCGCCGGGCGGGGGCAGGGACAGTCGGGACAATAGGTGAGAGTCAGCGGGAGGCTCCGAGGGGACAGCTCCGGAAGGTGTCCTATGATGGCTTTTTCTACGTCTGATTTCTGGTGGGAGGTCCTGAAAATTCCTTCCTGATAATTTCGTTAACTACAAAAGAGGGGGAGGGAGAGAGAGAGAGAGAGAGAAGGGACGAGTGAGAGCAGACACCAAACACACGGCTGAGATTTGCTTTCTAGACCCTGAAACAATTGGGCTTTTTTTTCTCAAAACACTTTTTTGCTCTCTGCAATAATACGTTTGACAGTTTTTGACACAGAAACACCTTCCCGCATTGTTGTTTTCTGGAGTTATTTTGTGCTATGGGTTTGTTGGTGAAGGTTGTCAAAACGGTAACTTCAAAAAAAAAATCATGGCAGAAGTGGGATTGGTCCGTGCCGCATGTTTTTAATAACTTTCTCTCCTTTTTCTCTTCTATTTAATGCACGGTAGGCTCTCTACTGTATACCAAACTTCTTCCACTATTACAACATCCAGAAAAATACCTACTATGAGACTAAAACGGCTCTTTGACCCACAAAGTGTGCAGCTCTCAAAAGAGGGGCCTTTAAAAAGACAGTAGGTATGAACAGCACAGGACTAGCCGCCCATGGAAACAGTCTCTCATTCGGTCTCCCACTGCCACGTCGGAGCCTTTGGAAACAGAACGTGCCCTCAGAGGGGAATTTTGGTCACCTCTTTCCTTAAGAGGGTGTGCGGAGCTCCCAGCAGGGAACCAAGAGCCCCGCGCCAGCCACTGGCACTCAGGCGCTAGCCATCCGCTCTCTCCCACGTTGCTCGGTTATATCTAGGACACTAGTTTCTGGAATCAAGGTGGTACGGTCTTAGAATCGTGGATCTTGTGACAAAGCTTCCTCCAGCATCCTTGGGGAGGAGGAGCTGCCATCCACAGCAGCCCAGACACAAGGTGTGCCCGTGCCGCCCTAGGTACATGTAACACCCTCGGTCTGACAGTTGCATGGTGCTGCCTGGTCCCCGGGGGTGGCAGAGGAGAGGAGGCAGACCCCTCTGGGGTCCCATCAAAGGTACACACATCTCCCCTCTCCTAGTTCTGACACCGAATTCTTCCCACCACCACCTCCTATTTTCTCTTCTCATCCGGGCCTGACCTGCGGTTAGACATGGAAAATTCGCAGTGAGGGTTCACCGCTGTGATGCGCGCAAAGTCTGCCTGTTCGAGCTGGGTCCTCCTAAATGCAGGGCGCTTTCGCCAGGGAGACCCCCGCCTGGATGAGCCCCCACCGCCCCCTGCCCCCACCAAGAGGGGAGTGAATATAAACTGCTTTAGAGCTGCACAAGCCAGGCGTGACTCACGGCTCCCTCACTGAGCTGGCCGTGTGACTTGACCTCTCTGCGCCTCGGTCTTCTCATCTGTAAAATGGGCCTCTCGGGGCTGTTGCAAGGACGCTAGACATCGACAGGCGTACAAGTTCCTGGCACGCGCCCGGGGAATGGGGTTCTGGAACCGGTAGCGGCGATGGTTAGTGACCCACCCCCCGCGCTTTGTGCGGGGCTCTGGCTGGACTCGGTTCTTCACAGCGAGTCCGAGAGCTCCAGCAGGGCGAGTGGGCAGGTCCTAGAGCCCGACAGCCAGGGTTAGAGTCCCACCCCTGCCACTCCCCCACTGGCCGAGGCCTGCCTGCGCGACAGAACTGCTCCGTGCCTCGGTTTCCCCGTCTGTAAACTGTGCCTGGAAGTGTCGCCTTCCTTCTAGGGTTGGGGAGAGGCTTAGATGAGGTACTACAAGTGACAACGTCACCACAGTGCCCACTGTCTCGCAGGTGTTGGTTTGCAGAGCAATACGTATGTATGTATGTATGTGGCATGTATGTACTATATATTCAACTGATACACGTATGTTAATGTATGAGAAGGTATCTATTAGAATAACAAGCATTTCCAAAGTATGGAAAGGGATCCATAAACGGGAAGCCGGAGGATGAATCCACGGGTTCACCTAACCAGCATTAATTGGGCACTTACTGTGTACCAGGTACCAGCTGACACCTGGGGACCCTAGACCAGGAACCAGGGGCGCAGTGCTGCCCCCCACCCCAGGGGCCCTGCAGGGCCTGGCAGGCCCAGGGCCTTTGTGAGGTCCGGTGAAAGCAGAATGCCAAGGGGGGGGGGGGGCGTCAGCACAGCTTCAGTGAAGCTTTTCAAAGCCCGGATTCTGAAGGGCTTCCTGTTTTCTCAGCCTAGGAAACGAGAGGAGTCAGTCCTTAGTGGAAACTTTCCGCAGCCTTGGCTTTCTAAAAATAGCTGGCAGGCAGAGACACTGGCATCAGGGCCCGCCCCAAAGGGCTGTTCCCCTGGTCAGGGCGCAGGGGCCTGCCGGGGCCCGGGGACGGCGACGGGCTTTGGGACACAGAAGCGCCTCTCCGCTCCGGCTTCTGAAAGCTGCTCTCGGGAAGAAGCTAACAGCTGCATCTGGAAGCTCGGCGAGCTGCATGCACTCCCTCAGACCCGCCCGCGGCTGGCGGCGGGAGGTGGCTGTGCAGCGAGGCCCACTCACACCCCACTGAAACCTCCCTGGGTAGAGGAAACTTCTCTTTCCGAAACCTCAGATCTTGCCCCCCTGGCTGTGAACGGAGAGAAAGTTCTAGAGCAGAAACGCTAGCTGGGGGGCAGCCACGACCGTACAGACACACCGTTCTGAAAAGCAGGGCTGCAAGCTCTGACAGAGGGTCTCTTTGCGACCACTCCATCCAGACTCTGGTCTCCTGCCCAGGAGGGCCCCCCGACTCTGCAGACTTGAGTATTCGGGTGGAGAGGAAAAGATGTCACTGCCCATTGCTTCGATTCTGTGAGGCACACCTGCTCCCTCTCCCTTTGTGTCTCCTACCATTTTTCTCCTTTGGGAGAAGGAACGCCCCGTTCCCCGCCCCCCGCCCCGCCCTCTTGCCACCGCGCACTCTCACATCTTCAGTGTCACTCGAGCTCCCCTCTGCACCTAAGGGCTAAAAACCCTGCTCTGAGTCCGGGCTCGCCCCTCTTCCCTACAGGCCCTGTGATCTGGTCCCCGTCCCTGCTCCTGCCGTGACCTCCTCGCCTCCTGCTGCCCTCCCCCCACCCCCTGCAGGCCAACCACAGCAGCTTCCGGTGTTCCGTCAGTCCGACCGTGCCCAGCTCACCCTCCGAACCTCAGCCCCGGCAGCTCTTCCGCCGCCTCCAGGGCCTTTCTTCTCCACTCCATTCAAGGCTCTGTGTGAGCAGTCCCTCCGGGGAGGCTGCCCTGGGGCCCCCTGCATTGCGCTATTCCCTGCTCTCCTCCATTTATCAGTTCCTGGTAACTCTCTAGGGCTTTGTTCAGGGTCTTGTCCCCTGCACTGTATCCCCAGCTCTTGTAACAGTGCCTTGGTGCTCAGGAAGTACTAACATTTATTAATGAATGAGAACCGGGAGCTTAGACGGAGGCAAGGTAGCCTCAGGGCGCACTGGGCTTTGCTCCCAGGTCTGACTCTGAGGTCTAAGTCCTGAGCCACTTTTCGGTGTCATTGCCCTCAGCATGTCATTCATTCAGTAAACGTTCTGAGCATCTGTCCCGTGCCAACCTTTCCTCCCACCTCTTCCCAAATTGGCCGCATGTAGTGCTCCAACTAGCCCCTCTCCTTGTCCAAATCCTGGCTTCTCTCCTGCCCCTGTTCCTCTAGGCCTCTCACATTCCCACCACGGGGCCCTCGCTCCCTCCAGAAGCAAGCACCGCTGGCCCTTGAACAACACAGGGTCGGGGGCACCGACCCCTGTGCAGGTGAAAGTCCACGTATAACCTTTGACTCTCCCCTAAATTAGCTACCGAAGGCCTACTGTTGACCAGAAGAAGCCTTACTGGCAGCGGTCAATTAACACCTTTTGTAAGCTGTATGTATTATCTCCTCTGTTCTTACAGTAAAGCAAGCTAGAGAAAAGAAAGTATTGAGAAAATCACAAGGATGAGAAAATACATTTGCAGTATTTATTGGGGGAAAAAATCCACCTATAAGTAGATCCACATAATTCAGACCTGCGTTGTTCAAGGGTCAACTGTCCTGAAGGCCCAAAACACTCTGCTTGCCCCCCTCTGCCAGGTTATTGGGGTCACCTGTGTCCTCGCTGCACCACGTGCACAGTGCCGTGCACACTGTGGGTGCCTCGTGCATGTGTCTTAGCCCGCCCTTAGGACCCCACACCGCCAGCCTAGGTCACTTGGGTTAGGGAGGCTGATCTGCCTCTGTCATCCAATTGCCAAATGGGCTGCTAGCACCCAGAGAGGTTGCCTGTCTGTAACTGGTCTGCCGTTTTTTCTCTACAAAAGCACATAAGCCATTCACATTTGTTGAGGGCCGTGTGCCAGGCACTGTCCTAGGGGCTGTGTTATTTCTCACACCAAACCTAATAATACGGTCACGCTTGTTGTACAGACGGAGAAGCGGAGACAGGCAGTCCCTTGCCATCGCAGGAGAAAGGACGGGATCGGGATTTGAACTCAGGGCCCTTCTTATGAACACGGACACTACACTGGGGGGAGGGCAGGCCGGCTCGGAGACTGTGCTATTAAGCTCAGTTGTCATCGCCTTTCTTATGGGGCCCTGGCGTCCTCAGTGTCTTTTGTATGAGTCAACAGCAGGGAAAGCCATGTGACGAGTGGCTTAAGTGGTCACTGAGTATCACTTTCTCAGAACAGAATCGAGGCCAGTGGCGCTGGGTCCGCCACAAGCAGCCCTGGTCTTTGATCGCCCTCAGAGAGACGCACCGCGCTAAAAACACCGCAGGGCGCGTGTCCCAGCCTCAGGTGACGGCTGCGCCTGAAGCCTGTAAGTACCTAAAAATTATATACTTTTTTTTCTTTGAACCTCCAAATATCCTCAGTATATGACAAAAAGTCATGTATAAAGAGGTGTTACAAATCAATGAGAAGATAGAACTCTTCTAATAAATGGCTGTAGATGTAAAGCGAACATACGAGGGGTCACCAAACTTTTTCTGCAAAGGGCCAGATAAAAGTACGTTCAAGGGGCCAGGTGGCCCCTTAACCCCTCAGCTCTCTGCTCTGGAGCAGGAAAGCAGCCATGGACAATGTGTGAGCAGATGGGCATGGCTGTGTGCCAATAAAACTTTATTTACCAAAACAGGCCAGGGGCTGGGTTTGGCCTGAGATGCAGTTTAATGACCCCTAGCATATACCAATGGCAAAGAAAGAAAGAAAGGCGTTTTCTTTACCTACTTTCTGGGGGTGGCCATCCGGGGAGGCCCATGCTGCTTCCCAGTATTGTGTATCAAACAAACCACCCCGGGCTGACAGTGATAAAGTCTAAAAGCGAGCGGACTTCTGTTAGCATCCCGCGCTGCCCCAGGGATTTTCTGATTCACCTGAGAGCCCAGACACCTGCCGGCTGGCTGGTGCCCTTAGCTGCATGCAGAGGGATGGCCGCCCCGGGTTGCTTGCAGAAAACCACACACATACACTTTTAGGTCCAATTTAAGAGATTTTTCAAGGGCAATTTTGACTTTAGGCCTTTCCCCCTTAACTGCTGACTTTGGAACTTAATCCCCTGAGAAAGCAGCAACAGGAAGGGAGTGGGTAGACCCCATCCTGCTTCTCTCCCAAACCTCAAGTATGTTTTCTAAAATCTGGTTTAGGCCACGTGAGTGCCCCCGAGCGCCTGGGGCCGGCCGCAAGGGCCTCGGCCAGAAAGACACTCGAGCTCGGGTGCGAATGGAGGAGGCTGCGCGCTCTGGGCCAGATGAGGGAGTTGAGAGCCAACCAGGGTGCAAGGCCTGCCCCCCACCACAGCGCCCTGCCGAATTCACTCCCAAAACCCACGCGGGACCAGAAAGCACAGGAAATGTTCGCTGGGTGCTTCAGCCTTTTGCTCCAGCTCGTGCGGAAAGCTGCTCCGACGCCAAGAGCGAGCTCCAGGCCCGTTTCCCCACCTCCCGCCCCCTTCCCCCCTCTAGCATGAGGAAAGGTGGCCATGGCCTTGGGCCTTCCCCTGTGACTTTGGTTTCAAAAGGGAAATGATTTGTCCCCTCCCAGACATCTCTGCATGCTCTGGGGACACATGGGAACTTAGCTTTCCAGACCAGACTTTGGAGGCTCAGCGGAAAGGACAAAAAGCCCTTGATAAGCCTGGAGCCCCTGGCAGGCCGCCGCCGGGGAGGGGCCGCTCATGGCAAATCCCCTCCGAGCACGCGGATCAGGCCGGCTGGCCGAAGTTCCCAGGCCCCAGCGAGGTCAGAAGCGTTGCCGAGTTCTGACACCAGGGAGGGACGAAGTGCATTTTTAAAAAGGCCTGTTTTCCACTTCTCTCAGTGGCTGCAAACTCAGCACTGATATTTCAGGTGCATTTTTGTCACCCTGGCTCCTTGGATGCGAAGCCCTCAGGAGGGCATCTGGCACATGGGGAGCACCCAGCAAATGGGCACTGGTGTCACTGTTGCCTTTGCCAGTTGACAGTATTTGACAGTCACAGTTGAGAAGGCGCCACAGAAACCGCCCCCTGTCCCCATGAGGGGTTCATGCTGCCTTTGGGAAGTAGTATGTCAGCCGGTCCCACCCTCTGGGGAGCAGGATTCTGGATTGTCACCTCCACGGTGTGTGCTG
The DNA here is from genome assembly GCA_004026545.1 of Mormoops blainvillei. NCBI lineage: Eukaryota > Metazoa > Chordata > Mammalia > Chiroptera > Mormoopidae > Mormoops > Mormoops blainvillei. The sequence goes on from PVJD01002011.1 coordinate 159,050, forward strand.
AAAGGTGTGGCATCCGAGGGTTATTGGACCCTGAGTGTTATCCCGCTGAGGACTTCTGGGTCTGGCCTGTCATGTAACGAACCCACTTTCACTGACAAAGGGGCCATTCAAAAGCCACAGCCCAGTGAACCGGGGAGTTGTTGGGAGGCACGGCTGGCACTGGCCAACTTCCGGCGAGCGCTTTCCGCGTGCCGGGCACTGCGTGTAACCGAGTCTGATCGGAGTGGGCAGGGGATTGAATGACAGCAGTAGCATCTGGAAGCGGAGGCGCAGAGAGGTAAAGCAACATCCCTGCTGTCCCGCCTGGACTGTACACCCACAGAGCCCCCCGCTTTGTAAAGCCTGCCGGCCGCCACGCTCTTCTGTGCAGCCCGGAATGCGAAGTCTACGGAGGTGGGCCTATGGCCTGACACTCAATGACGGGCTGTGCTGAGCTCAGTGGGAAAGCCACAGCTCTGTTCTGGACCGAGCAGCCAGCTAAAATGACGAGACCGAGAGTGGAGACGGCTAAGCGTGCTAAGCGTCGAGAGCAGCTCCCTGGGTTTTCTTATCCATCCGCCCTTTCTCTTCCCCCAATGCAGAATGCCCCGCCACTAATGGACAGCCTGCCTCGCTGGCTACACCAAGCAAAGTGCGTAAAACCCAAAAGGAAGTGGTAAAATACGGGAGCAGAACTTTCTGATGGGAACATGACATAGCTGCATTCTCCCTGGCATAGGGTGATGGGGCCCCGGGAGAGCATGCAAATTCCCAGAGCCTCATCCCCCGCCGTCCCGCCCCAACCTTGAGCCCCAACCTCACAGACCCAGAGAATGCCAGGGGTGTCCCCGGGGGGATCCCCTGAGGAAGCAGACAGGGTCCAACCCTTAAGAGCAGGAAATGGTGTCTGTGAGGATGGACTTCAGGTTGTCAAGTTTTGTTTTACTAAAAAAAAAAAAAATTTCAAGTCAAGAAAACACACAGCTGGAAAACAAAAGGAGAGGCAGAAGATATGAATTACCTTTAACTTTGATTTCTCGGATCAAAGATCACAGTCATTCTGTTTCATAATATGTTTTGTATCCAGCTAAGGTGTGTGTCTATCAGCTCTGAAAAAGATTTGCAAAACCATTTTTGAGAAGAAGAAAAAAACGTCATGTTCGACCTCTATTATGCTTCCAACTCTTGCTCATATCATTCATTTAATGAGTATCTTTTAACTTAGGGCCACCTGGAACCCAGGATAGAATTTAACCCTCTGCCCAAATTCAGCATCATCCTAATATCTGGGCCAGAATTAACCCCAAACCAGGGGAACAGTCACTGAGATGGGGGACTTCGTGCAAAGAATTGGGGATCTCTGAGGTCACAGTGCATCAGCAAAATTATGGTGGGTTTTATTTGTTTTTAAGCTAAACAGAACGAGCCTGCTGCTGGTTATGTCACAGAGTTTCAAATCATGGCCAACTGAGAAGCTAGCTTCCTGCGGCAGAGAATGTCAGAGTTTCAAGGGGCAGCTACTCAAAGGTAATCCTCCTTCAGGCCTTTCATAGATACTAAATCGGACCCCTGTTCTATTCTTAGCAGTGCTATAGTGGGCATGCAAATTCCTAAGAATGCAGATTTTCTTCCTGTTTCTCTGGCCGACAATTTTTTTTTTTTTGACTATTGGTATAGCCCCTGCCCAATCAGAGCACCGAAGGCACTTCCAAAGGAGGCGGGAATGGTCTACTCTACAAACCATTCAATTACATCTCATTTTCTCTTCGATGTTAAAATCACAACTCCCCTACAGCTCTCAAAACATTTATTCTTTCACTCCCCTTTAAGTGGCCACCTTACAGGGCCAGGGTCCACTGGGGTGCCTGCTAGAGGAACAGTGTGAGATTAATTTCTTCCAGGGAGTGACGGATTTGTGCTAGATGCCTGCTGATTAGCATCAGAAGAGACACCAGGGTGCTCTTTCAAGGACAGGCGCTTGCAAGGCATTGAACGCCAGCCAGCTCTTTCCTACAGTCACAGGCCTGAGCTCCCAAATGTGGGGCTCCAGTAAGGCTTGGCTGGGCCTGGTGGGGCTTCCCGACAGGCTGCCGCAGCCCAGGACAAAAATGGCCACCTCGCTTCCCTCCTTAGCAGCTGTGCCCATGCATTCTCCAAAACTTCAGGTGCCTGTGACCCTCAGGCAGCCCCCTCACTGTCCTTCCCTCCCTCTGCTACACACTGGCTTGTTCCAAACCCAAGAGGACGGGACCTTAAAATACCACCCGTATCCTGACGATGCTCAAACTGATGTTTTCCAGACCAGAACTCACACCTGAACTTCAGACCCAAGAGATCTACGTGCCCACCGTGCATCTCGAATAAGGCTGAAACCGGTCCCCTGGCTCAATACCAGCCCCTGAGGCCCCCACCAAAAACAGCCCTGTTCTACTCGTCCCCATCACAGGACACATACTCCCTACTTCCAGTCGTTCAGGCCCTTCTTGGTCACAGCCCACATCCCCTCCATACACAAATGCTTCTGGATCTACCCTCAAAATACATCTGGAAACGAAAACCTCTAGCCCCCGCCCCCCGTACCTCACTGCATGGGTCCCTCAGCCATCGCCCCGCCTCAGTGCTGGGACCCCTGGTCTCTGCCCAACAGCAGGGTGGCCGATGGGAACTTAAGGTAGAGCCTTTGGCTCAGTTGTCGCTCCTAGACAAAACCAGCTCTAAGGGGCTATAACCACAAGCACAACTTCGCTTCATCCACACGCACCCATTCCAATAGCACCGAGCAGGGACCAGGCTCTCTACACCCACGGGCCAGGGCATGGGTGCTCTGAGAGGGAGTCTCAGGGGACTCAGAAGGCTGGTCCCCAAGAAGCCGAGCGTACTCTCTGTCCACTCCCCACTCCTCGTCACCTGAGTTCAGATACTGTACAAAGCCTCAAACCCATCGGTTTGCCTGCAGCCTTTTGGGGCACAGCTTCCTGTTTAGTCAGGAAGCATCACTCTTTACTTGTCTGTCTCCTGGTGGAAGACAGAGCAGTAAGAGCCAGAGGAAGGGCCTAGTTTTAATTCAATTGAGACCCAAAATTCAGCTAAGATGCAGATCACCCCCAAGCATCTTTCCCTGCAAGTGGCAGTTCTCAGGCCTTCTCACACCCTCACAGCCGTCTTGGGGCTGGTGGTGGGAAGCCCATTTCTCAGGTCATCGCACTGAGGCAAAGAAGGAATGACTTGCAGAGGGGCAGCCTCTGGTGCTGGGCGAAGCTGAGGGCAGACCCTAGCTCCACGGAGATCCAGTGTTTAGTTACCGCAGCCACCTATGTGACACCGACAAACCCAAGGACAGGGCGGGCCCCCGCTGGTCCCCGAATCACTGCCCCACATGGTGGTGGTTCGTGAAGCTACAGCTGAAGACCTACGCAGTGACTGATGTTGCTTTTTCCACAATCCTAGGCATGAACTGGCAAATCATCCTGCCAGTCCCGGGGACCAATTAAGGACACAGATGGGACCAGGTTCACTGATTAATCAACATCAACAATTAACATGAAAGCAGAAGATCTCAACAGATAAAACACAGCCTTTACAGACAAAACCACAGACCCAAGAACCTGTCGCCATGACTAATTTAACGATAAAGCGAGCTTGCAGCCTTCTGAGCACAGACAGGGATGGAATTAGAGGGGGAGACCCGCGTGCATCTGGGTCACGGACCTGACAGGAACTAGAGAGACGCGTCGAAGGTACATTCAGTTTGATGGTCCAACAATGAAAACACTGAGGTCCCTCCTCCCCAGTAGAGAACATGCTACCGCCTTATTTACTGCCCACTTTTTCCATAATTACACATCGGCTTAAATCAAGGGAGAAACAACTTGGACTTTCTTCAAGCTACGCTGCCCTATAAGGAAGGACTAACCAACTGTGTAAACTCAGACCGGAGCCCAGCCTACTACCCGCCCCTCTGCCCAGTCCTTTTCTCCCACTCAGCAGAATTTCTTCTGATCACACGCAGCTAAGCTGCACCTCTCGGATCAGGCAACCACACAGCGCTCCGGCTGCGACCACAGGAAAGCATTCTGAGCACACCACTGCTTTTGCTTCCCTGCTCTTCAGCCATTTCATCACGGCCTCGACCCCAAACCTCTGCTGAACGGCCTCAGCCACAAAGCGACGACTGCAAAATAAGCTGTTGCCTTTTTTTTTTTCTTTTAAACAACACAGAAACAAAAGAAAAGTACTTGTTACTACATCCAGTTGACATGCTGGAAAGAAACAACGATCCAAACCCACAGAGCAGCCTCTGACCACAAATGAGATGATAAAATAAATACCTAATTGTTTGGGAAGCCATCTTTCTCTTTGGGGGTTGGAGGCACTGAGCGAACATTTGTGTCATGGTGTTCGAGCTGACTTATCTTGGCGCCTGCAGGACGATGGAACTGAGGCGGGGGCAGGGCAGCTCAGACCCTCCAGGTGGGTTAGCAGGGGGAGGCCAGGAGCGGCAGGCAGCAGCACTTCCGTCCTGAGCTGCTCTCCTCGTCACAGAATCACAAAGCACATCCTCATGGCCTCTGGGGACAGGTCTAACCCCTCCCCACCCCCAACCCCCGCCTGCCCAAGGAGACCCTTTCTTCAAAAACCACCGTGGCCCCTGCTGCTTAGAAAGGGTTGACTGGATATTTATTGAATCTTCCAGTCTCCATCTCGCCCTCCCATACATTCACCTTCCAGATCATTCTATGTCCTGACCAGCTCCAAGAGCAACCACACACTTCCTAAGCCTGACACAAGCCCGTCCTATAAGGGGGCAACCCCATTCCTTCGCTCTCACTCTCACGACGCCTTCCCAGCTGTCTTACATATTGTCTTACAATTCCCCCGCTCCCAAAAGATTTCAGCCACATCTGCCTCTCTCTCGAGTCCCTTGGGAGTTAGAACTGATTGACCTGCAGTCTGCTTGGGAGTGCTGGTCTGTCCCTAGGGGTACTTGGCAAGACCTCACTATGGGGTTCGACTCTGGCTGGATAAGCCCATCCACCTGCCTGCCTCGGGGAGAGAGAGGGAGAGGTCAAGTTCTGGGCCAAGTACCCTCCGCCATCCTGGTTCAGTCAAGAGCCTGTGGGGAAACAGCAAGATACAGCAGGGGCCCCCTGGGCCACCCAGCCCACCCCTTCCAGGCTCACAGGCAAGCGAAGCCACTGGCTTCCCAGAAAGAAATTCCACCTGGCCCGAGCAGGGACCAGATCTCGTAAATTTCTACAAGTGAGATGCACAGCTCCGGCCCTGACACACTGTTCTCAACTCAAAGGCTGCCCAGAGTCGCCGACCAGGACTGCATGTGAGTGACATTACACCAGGTGTTCCGAAGATACGGTAACGCTCCCAGGACGTGCAGACAGAGCCTAAAGTCCTGGCTCATCCCCTGGATCAAACCTTTCAGCTGTGCGGTCCCTGCTGTGGACCGAACTGTGTCCCCCGAATTGCTGTTCAAGCCCTACCCCGCAAAGTGATGCGGAGACGGGGCCTTTGGGAGATGATTAGGCTTAGATCAGGCCATGAGGATGGGGCCCCGATGATGGCATTAGTGCCCTTATAAGAAGCCCCCACCCCTCGGACGGGGGCAGAGATGCAGGGAACCGCACTGTTGGGAGCCAGGCTCCTGGGACCCAGATGCCAGCCAGGTGCCCCACCCCCCACCGCCATCAAGGGGAGCCCGACCCTCTCCACCCCCTCCTGTCGAAGGCGGGCGGCAGCATTGTTCCTGACAGTTTTACAGGGGATTGCAACAGTTTTAGAGGGAGCCAATTTTACAGATGCTTCCAACGGCGTTCGGCACATAGTAAGCCCACTACGTTTATTGAGGGGACGTGTGCCAATTGTTGAGCTCAGTTTCCTCATCTATAAAATGGGAATGATAACAAGCACCTCAAATGCTGCGCAGTGGGTACAGCGGGCACAGTGCCAAGCTAACAAAAAAAGTGTCAGCCGCCGCTCCTGTTCTCACGGCGAATGCGTATTTAGCCCACCACACAGAGAACCTTTGGTAACAGACGGCCTGGCCACCCCCCCTCACCAAAGCACTTTCACCTGGGGAGCTATTTCTGCATTTTCAGAGTGGGTGGGCCTGAGGTCGGCTGTGCTCGGGGGGGTGCATTCTCACATCCTGCAGAGACAGGCCCCCCCCCCCGGCCACCCTGCACGGTGTGCTGGCTGCCCTGAGTCACTGACACTCTGCAAACCAGAGGCCTCCGGAAGCCAGCCCAGGGTGCAGGCCCGCACAGCACCCAGAAACCCAGACATCTTACCAACAAGACCTCAGAGTTTACGAGAAAAATGTGCCACGCCGTGTTCCAAACTGTCCCCAGCTCTCAGGATGAGTAAACAAGGCAGTTCTGGGGCTCCGGTTTCGAGTGGGAAGCTGAGGTGCTAACTGGGAGGAGGGCATGCAACTGGCAGAGAGGGACGGCAGGGCAGCTTGCAGCCAAGAAGGTGGCAAGGAGGGTGCCTGCTCTGAGCAAACCTCCAGGGACGCACATTTGTCCTGTTCTGATTAAGTAACACAAGACAGGCCACATCCCCAAACCCAGCTTTCTGGGGCATTAATCGAGCACCTGCCCCCAAGCCCGCCCTCCACTGTGAGCCTTCAGGAGGCAGAGCTGTACATACACATGCAACGTGATGCCATCCACGGGCCAGGAGGGCAGGGCATGAGGGCAGGAGACAGAGAGCTGCTTCTCAAGGCTCTGACCAGTGATGCCCCCTGGAAAGACGGGAGCCAAGTTCATCTCCACAGTTCCGAGATGGCACGTGCGCAAAGGCCAACAAAGCAACATTTGGTGGGCGCCTTCTACGCTGCCACGTGTTATCTCATTTACGGCACACCGACAGCTCTGTTAGCACGTGTCAATGGCCACCAACACACCAGGGTGAACCCCGAAGGGACGCTAATATAGATACCGCGCAGTTACCACGGTGACGGGTCCTGGGGTTTGGGCGGGGGTAGCGTGGCTCAGGCTGCAAGGATCCTACATCACTGGGTTGTAATGGCCCCGCAAGGGCAGGACCCTCATCTCTCGTTCACTGCACATGGCACCCAGGACAGAGTCCGGCACACAGTAGGTGCTCAGGAAAAATTCCACAGAGGATGGTTGAGCAAATGAATGATGAAACAGACACAGAGAGAGTAAGTCACATACCCGGGTGAGACAGTTACCAAGCAGCAGAGCCTGATTCAAACCCACGAAGTCGGACCCCAGCTACTGAAGGTGGGAATTCTTTTGCAATTACAGTCTGGCAACTAACACCCGCTTCTTGGCACTCAACCCTGAACAAAGACTGGTCCTTGGGAGACCAAACTTTTATCAGGTTACACAGCAGAAATCACCCACATAGCATGTGAGCTAATACATGTGTTGTTCACTCTCGTTAAACTGGAGGATGAGATTTAAGAAGCAAAGACTGGCTTGGCCCCCTTGGGACCATGAGCTAAGCCCTGGGTACACACCGAAAAGGGGAGAGAGTGCTAGTGTCTCACAAGACTTGGAGGCGGATTGTAACAGTAGCGTATCCTCGGGAAACCAGAGATGCTTAGAGTTGGGAGGGTCAGCCTATCCAACGAAAGCCCCCCATCATCCCAACCCTGAGTGTATGTCCACAGGGACCACCAAGCTTCAAGGGGACATGAGCTGCAGGACCACTGTGAGCTCTTCAGGGGCATCCCAGCCCACGTGACAGAGTTGGTGGCTGTGAATGACAAGCCCCTGTGAGAGGTGGCTCTATCTTCATGTCAGTTATAAAAGAAGGTTTTGGGGAAAACTCACAAAAACTCAATACTGTACCATGTCCATCTCCCCCCCCATTTGAGCTAGAGACTTGGCGATCGGAGGCTGAGGTAAAAGTTCGATGCCATGCTGTGGGGCCTGAGAGCTGACTCTAACGTGTCCACAGAAAAGCAGAAAGCCAAGGACATCCAGGACACTTCTGGGGACAACCAGCTGGTGACTGCGCCGACCAGAAATCAAAAATACCTGCAAAGCTGCTGTAATGAAGCACTGTTGCTGGGGACAGAAAAACTCATCTGCGGAATGAAGTTGAGAGACTGGAAGGCAGCCCGCACTTCTGTGGGAATGATAATCCCCACACCGGTGGGTTACAGGCCCGTGGGGAAAGGACAGACTTCTCAAGAGACGGCCCGGGACCACGAGTGAGCCATGCGGAAAACAATGAAATTAGAACCTTCCCTCCAACTGGACATGAAAAAACCACCTCCACATGGATCACAAACCTCGGCGTGAAAGGTAAGACTGTGTATTTGGAAGACTTACAGGAGATGCTTTTTAAGACATCAGGGTAGAAAAAGATTCCCTAAACCGATACTTCAGACTTGAGGACATCAAATCACCGGAAGGGCTTGTAGAAGTGCAGGTTACAGGGCCCCGCCCTTGGCGTTTCTGCCTCAAAAGATACCATGTCACACATGAGCTATGCAAAAAGAGTTTTTAAATCTTCCTGTATGCAATATAGGGGGGATGGAGAGCCACGCAGCGACTTCTGCGCTGCTGATGGGAATGTCAGCACGGAGAACCACTCTGGGAGACAATTTGGTATTGTCCACTGAGGGGCGGAGGTGCATGCCTGGGAACCAAGAAATTCCACCTGGAGGTAATAAGCCTACAGAAACTCCTCTGTGCATGCGCTGGGATCCAGAGACAGAACACTCTAGAAAGCACTACCTGTGACAGCAAAGCGGAAAGACCTGGAAACGACCAGCACCGGTCCATTTACCTGGCCGGTCACGGGTGTCGATAAATCGTGCTGGTGGCTGGTGCGCATGGAGTGCTCGCCCTGGGCCAGATCCTGTCCCAGGAGCTCTGTGTGCGTCGACCATTCCATGTTCACCAGGCCCCACGGCAGCTGTTACTATTTATATTCCCATTTTCCAGTGCAGTCAACCAAGGCTTCGGGAGCTCAGGGGGCTTGCTCAGAGTCACGCCGCCCACAGGTGGCCACGCCGCCAGGGCTTCAAAGCGAGCGGTGATTCCAGGGGGCAGACTTAAACCCACTTGCCCCTGCCCTCCTGCCCGGCCAGCGAACACTGGTTTAATGGCAAAGGCAGGAGCTTTCGGTTCAGGCCCGCAATGATCACAGGTAACCACTGACGCTCAAGGAGAACCCACCTGGGCCAAATCACTGAATATTCCTCCTGCCAATACCAGCTGCCGGCTGTTCCGCTGTGCCCACGCACACCCACGAACACGCGCCCATGCCGCGAACCACAGCGCAAGTTACTGAATCAAGGCTTTGACTTGTTTTCTGCCTGGCACACAGTAGGCGCTCAGCAAGTGTGCTGAGTGGGGCTGACTGCAGTGTGAAAAATCTGGGCCAGGACGCCAGACTTCACTAAAACAGGAACGGGAGTTGCCAAATCCCTGTGATCCTACCCCATCCCGTGTCTCCCTGAGAGACCCGCCGGCAGGAATGGCCCCTCTTGGAAATTCAAAGCGCCCAGAGGAGGGGCGCCAGTCTCACCAGCCACTCGCATTTCAGCTGGAATTACCTGAAACAGGTTGACTGCCTTCTTTCCTGCCTCTCTGCCAACAGCAGCCACGCGGAGGGGACCCTGAACTGCTAAGAGCTCCCTCAGACCAGCAGGTGCCCCAGGCCTGTCATGAGTTCAGGAAACTCGTTCCAGGGTTAGGCCTGGCCACAGTAAGGCGCCAAGACGCCGTCTTGGGCTGAGCCCCTGAACCAAGCTCTGTCATCAAACAGCTGCGGGACTGGGTCTGGGAGGAGCCAGTGACCAAAGGGCGCAACTGCCTAAGGGGCAAAAGCCCCTCCCCAGAACCCTCTCCCTCATCACAACAGGAAACCAGGCTGGAAGGAGCAGGTAGCCCCTTCCCTGAGAGGGGTGGGGGGTGGGCAGGAGAAGGGAGTCCCCGTTCCGGGGCTGAGGCCTGAATTTCTCAGAAGCTTGGCAGCTTGAAAAACGCAGGGCTGGTTTCTGTTTTCCGCGCCCAGAAACGCCTGGGCCACAGCAGGAGGGAGGCCCTGCTGGCCAGGAGGGAGCCCTGGCGAGGCCTGGGATGCAGACAGTGTGCTGCTCACAGAGCGAAGCCGGGCCAGCTCCGGTGCCCACTCCGGGGAGTCCCTGGCCACCTCCCACTCTGCACCGACTGGGCCCACAGGGACGCTACCTTCAGGAGGAGCCGGGAGCTAGAAGGCAGCAGCCGGAACAGGGGACGCGTGTGCCAGCTGCGCTGGCCTCTTGGCATCAAAAGGGGGAGTGAGCCTGCAGGTCTCCCTGCGAAAGGAGCGCTTCTGGGTCCAGAGCGAGCCCACGCCAAGCACAACAGAGTAACGGGGCGGGGGAGGGGGGGACGACACAGAATGGCGCACCGAGCTGAGCTCGGGCTGACGCTGGGCTGCTCTGCAGGCAGCCTGCTCTGGGGGTTGCACAATCGTTTCCATGGCACTCGGGTTTGCTGTCACAACAACCCCGGGATGGCCGGGCCCTCCTGGGCAACGCTGCAGGCTGGAGGCAAGAGACGATTTTCTGGTGGGCACAGCAGCCAGCACGTTTGGGAGGACCCACCCCAGCCTGGTCTTCGGCCGCCGCCTCTGTCCAGTCCGAGGCCTGGAGAGCACGGCGTTTAGAGGGAGCCCAAGGACCGGCTGGAGCCTCGCTGTGCCATTCAGGGGGACACGCGTCCTTCACTGCGACCCCACGAAGTCCCTGCAGAATACCCAAGGCGCCCAGTATTTTCACTTGGGGGAACTGCAGGCCAGGTCGTGCCAAGCAACTGAAATGCCCCCACTGCTCACAGTAAATGTGATTTGATTGTTGCTCTGTTGGTCGAGGGGACTGGCTGACACGAAACCTGTCCCTTCAAGTGTGCAAGTCTCTTCCTGGAGCCAGAAGTTTATTCCTCTGGCCCCCCACGCCCTGTGTCTCTCAAGGCCTTTTTCAGGCCTTTTGACGAGCTCACAGCCCTAGGTTCCAAAGCTGTCCTGCGGACGCCTGATTCCAGGAGCGGGATGCAGGCTGTCTCCCAGGTTGTATGTGAGCAAACCTTGCGAGCAGGTGCTACAGAGTGTTTAGTTATTTGCACTCCTGTACTCCCAAAGACATGTGTGGTATCTTTCCTCAAAAAAAAAAAAAAGATAAAGAATATCTACAAATTTATTCACTGGCTGTGTGACCTTGGGCCAGTTACTCAACCTCTCTGAGCTACGGTATCCTCATCTATAAAATGGGAATAATCATACTTGCCTCATGGGGCTGTTGTGAGGATTAAATGGGCTAAAATAGTAAAGTCTTAGGAGAGTGCCGCCGAAGTATTAGTTGCTATTATTACCGCTAAAAATAAGTATTATTGATGTTGTACGATGACAGATAGTTTTAAATCATTTAAACTCCAGGCAGTACATGACCCCCATTTCATTCTGGGACAGTCATTCAGGCCCACAAAGACTTGCTGAGCATCTTATGTGCAGGGAGCTGGGCCAGGCTTTGAGCAAAGGGGGACGTTAGCAAATGCTGTCAAGGGCCTACTATGTGCAAAGTCAGCCTGGGGGCACTGCCAGCACAGACAAGTCAGAGACATTAGTCCTTGTCACCCAGAGAGCTGGACTTGAGGCAGAGGAGAAAAAAATATAGAGAAACACCTGAAAGATGCATATGAGAAATAGCCACCTTGAGAAACCATCTGCCCAGGACTCAGAGGAAGAGACGACCCCCTCCACACACTAGGGGCTTGTCGGAGCCTGGAAACGCTGGTTGGATTTCAAAGGGTCCAAGAGGGAGGGGATGGCACTGCAGGTGGAGGTGAACGCGGGCAACGGGTCGGTTGGTTCGAGGCAAGAAAATCTCAGCACAGCCCCATGCCATCCCCCTCTCAAAGCCTGGGGGTGGGGGAGTAGGACAAAGCACGATTACATCCAAATGGTGAGGGACACACCCCAAGCAGAACTGAGAGCTTTCCTTTCTAAATCCCCATTTTTTTTGCAGTAGTCTCTACGCTCATTTCTAGGACCTGAAAACGTTCAACTTTCCTCAAAAAAAAAAAAAAATTTTTTTTTTAAAAATAATACTTGCATGTGACAAAGAGGCAAAGAAAACCCCAAAAGTATAAAAACACAAACAGGAAAAGGTTCTCCTCCACTCCCGTCCCCAGCTGATCAGTACTCCCTTGTGTGGCTGTATCTTACTAACAAACAGGTCACTACTGGGCGTCTGCTGGTACAAACAAGACTGCCATCGACATCCCACACTCAGCGGGGTGCTGGGTGGCCGGGACAGGATCCCTGATGATAAGGCGCATTGCAGCACCTGAGCAGAGGGCCTGAGCCTGCAGCCGGTGAGAAGGTACTGCGGAAGGGCTGTCGTGTCCCAAATGCAGAGACTGAGACATTCCCATGTCCCTGGACAGATGGACATGACACGGAGGAGGCGATAAAGCTGACAGGCACTTGCTTCGGAGGGCTCACGGACATTCAGTAACCCGCCCAAGGCCACACCCCAAGTTAGGCAGCTGTACGGAGAGGGGGGATGGGAGCAGAGCAGGGGGCTAGGTGCGCCCCGCAGCGCCAGCTGCATGTGAGATTCCTGAACAGTCAGACGGCAGGTCTGGAGTCTCGTCAGACACGGGGAGTGAAAGGGCCCGAGATAAGAGCTCCGTTCCGCTGCCAAATTGACTCTAGATCACTGTCTCACACACGTGACCTGAGACAAACAGCTCCCTCTCAGCCTCACTCCATGGCTCTGACGCAGCGATGACAGGTTCTGCCTTCCCTAGGTACCCGTTAAGGGGGAGGGACTGTTGTTAGGTTATAATCAGTTCCTGCGCTTGCTGGCCTGGCGGACATGCCCTGTCCCAAACTGCAATCTTCCACCTGCCGGCAGCTTCCCTCCCGCCCCCGAATCAGACGCAAGCCTCTCGCGGGGGCCTGTGAGGCTTTCTGCAGTCTGGCCTGCCCTCAGAGCCTCCTTCCTCTCATCTCCTGGTCATGCTCTCAGTGACACCAGACCTCGTTCTGTCCCTGCACACAGGCTTCTTCCCAGCGCTGGCCCTTTGCACATGCCGTTCCCACTGCCTGGGATTGCCCCCCAACCCCCACCAGCTCCTCCTTCAGGTCTCAGATCCAGGTCCTTTCCTCAGGGAGTCCGTCCCTGACCGTCGCCTCTGAAGTGACCCCTCCCCTACCATCATCTTGTTTATTTCATTCAGAGCCCTGAGCCCCATCTGAAATTCTTATTCTTTAGTAGCTGACTTCTAATTAACAGCTTTTCCCCCTAGAGAGCATTGTCAGGGGAGCGGCCTCACCCACGGGATTCACTGCTGTGTCCCAGCACCTGGTACAAAGCCCAGCACACAGTAGGTGTGCGTACATGAACGGGCTACCGGGTGATCAGAAGCAAACCAGGAAGGCGAATTATCTGAAAAGGGTGTCTCCTGGCAGGTAATGTAAATATATAAACTACATTTCCCAGCCTCCTTTGCAGCTCAGTGTGATCACATGACAAGGTTCTGGCCAACGAGGTATCAGATGAAGAGCTATGGGTGATTTCTGGGTTATATATCCTTATGAGGAAGGGGTACGCCCTCCTTCCTCCTCCTCCCATCCTCTCCTCCCATCCAGGAGCCATTCTGGACAGTGCAGATGAAGGCACCCCCACTCCACCCCACTAAGAACAGTGGAATGATAAGACAGAAAGGGCCTACTCTTGGCTCCATGGGGCCTGTTCACCAGCCCTGGCTGCTTATGCTTGTACTGTTACATAAGAAATAAGTCACCAGCCTTGGTTAAGATACTGTTGCTCTGGATTTCCATTAGAGCAACCCCTCTTACATCCTGATCAACTTCCTGCAAACGCCAACTGTTGTTCAAACACACTTAAGGTCTCCTTGATGCTACAAGTATCCATGTAGAATTATTTCTCCCCTGAAGCCTCAGATACAGAAGTGCATCACTAAGCCACTGGAAGGAAAGAGGAAGTCACAGCATCTAGATCCATCTGAGGATAAGGACAAACGGAACTACCAGAAAAAAGCCCATTAAAACCTTAAAACATCAATTATGCTTAAATCTACGAAGTTCATAACAGTACCCTCCCCTCCAAAAAAAACCCTAATTGATGACCATTGGAGGATGTTAATGAACCAACCCATTATCTTACAAACTGGCAACTACAGGGAAAGAATCAAGCATTCATCCTGCTTTTCTATATGAATTCTGCCATTGTTGATGAAGGGAAGTCTCTCTTTATAGAAGTTTTCCAGCTCGCAGAAGAGGAAGGGAAGACAGAATGGGGACAGAATGGCACCATTTTGCAGTCAAGGCACCACGGAATGAGTAGGACTAGGCAGGCACTGTCAGCGGACGCCACCCAGAGAGAGGCAGCCTGACATTACGGGCGACTGGACAGAAGGGAAGGCCACCATCTGCGAGGCCATCTTACCAAAACCAATTGAACGTAAGTCATTTAAGTCTCTAGAAAGGCAATTTTCCTCCTTTTTCATTGCGTGGCACACAAAAACTAATTCCTCAAATTCTGCAGCACACCAAAAAGTATATATTTATTGCTGATCCTACAAAAACACAGGTGTGATTTCGATTCATTCACGCGGGACTGCTATTGTGTTGGTTGCGCTCGTTTTTTATTCCGCACTCTGAAGGGGAAGTGGTCAGCGCCTCAGACTAGATAATATCGTACTGCATGTTTTAAAAATTCTCACGGTACCCCGGTTGAAAGCTGCTGCTTCAGGATCAACTGCCAAGTTACAGGACGGAGGACAGAGGAGCATGGGAAACCTCACCATGGGGACAGAAGTGGGGAAAGCCAGTGTGTGTGAAGTTCTACAGGATAAACAACCTTGTTTCTTCAAATATTAATGACGCTAAAACAAAAGAAAGATCATGCAGTGTAATCTAAAGAGAGCAGCACCCCGAGATGAAAACGGACTCAGAAACCAAGGCGTCCGCCTGCAATGAGTGGGCCTCGTCGGAACCCCGGTGCGAACTATAAAATAATAAAAATAAAACGAAGACGAAAAAGTCTTAATTTTATGTAGGAGACCATCAGACATGGAAGTTGAAACTGGACAATTCACGGAATACCCGGTGCCACAGATAGTTTACGTGGCTATTTCTTGATGTTAAGGAATTCTCATTGTTTCATGCATGCTGATGGCATTGTATTTTCAGAACGCCCTTGTTTAGAGATACATACTGACTGTTTTGCACATGAAGTGATACGGTTTTGATATCTGAGATTTTTGAAGTCCAGGATTTGCTGCGAAATCTGACTGCAAAATGGAAGAGAGAGACGGAGGTCTAGAAAAACGGCATTAGCTGTGAGTTGGCAACGGCTGGTACACAGGTGCGTTGTGCCACTCGATATTTCTGTATATTCGAAATGTTTCATAATAAAAGGTTGTTTAAAACCTTACTCCTGGCCACAAGGAAGCAGAAGGAAAGAAGGCAGAGGTGGTCAACACCTCCAAAGCCCCCACTGTGTGCCTGGTGCCAGGTTAAGCTGTCATAGATCAGAGCGACACTTCCAAAAGAGAGGTCACAAATGCAAATGCCTAGCCAGTCCAGACGGAAACCCTGACTGAGCGAGGCCAGCCAAGCATAAGAGGAACAAGAGCACTAACATGGGGGTAAATGACAATGGGCACACCACCCATCTCCAGGAGACCGGGGTTAGTACATGCTCTGACAAAAGGAAGTAGTCCCCACACAGGGCCGGCCTTGACTTTGACTCCTGGTAGCCACTACGCAGAACGTGAGGCCCAGGGCAGCCAGATCCTTGGATTTTCCAAGGAAAGCCGGAAATCTGTATTTTTATGTGCAATCTCCTGGTTTTTAAACACTGGCATCTAATCCAAATATTTTTGAAAATACTGTGTGGGCCAAACAAAATATCTGCAGGCTAAGCACAGCCCGTGAAACACCAGTTGGCCACCCCTGTTCCAAGTCCACAGCAGACCACAACTCAATCCATCTGTAAGAAGTGGAGAGGGTGCATTAATCAACTTGGGGTCAGTTCTTTTTTGGTCATCCAATAAAGCTGAGAATTCAAAAGGCACCATCAACTTCCAGAAATCTATAAGAACCGGCTGCTGAACATTTCGAACGAGGCCTCCACGTCGTCGGCTGATGCAACAGAACCTCCACTCTGTCCAGAGTTTTGGAAACTAACTACCAGGGAGTGGCCTTTCAACTTTTCTGGGGTGGTGGAGCTAACAGGCTTCAGATGAAATCCATTTGCTGGTGCGCAGAATGCCTGGGACTGAAGTCCAAACCGCCTGCAACAGACGACCCCGTCATAAAATCAAGTCGGGGTGTTCGGCGCGCACTGTAAAATGATCGGGGAGCCCTCCGCTTCGGTTGCCCGGCCACAGATCCGATTTCATGGCAGTTTAAAGGGATGCGGCAGATGTCATCCCGAAACCTGAAGGACTCCCTCTTCCAATTCAAGTCTCACTTTGCCTTTGACTTCATCCACAGAAAGGCTCTTGACGTTCTGGATGGGCAAAACAGGCCTCGGCTCAGCCTTTATAAACACAGTCTCAGCTTAACCAGATTCTCGGGTCAGTAACAAATTAAAGAGGTGTCAAGAATGCGGGGAGAATAGCCAGAGAAATGGTTTCATCATTCCTCAAGAACAAAGCTCCTTTTTTTTTTTTTTCTGAAAAGGTAGAAAGTAAAAGAAAATCCATGCTAAAATACAGCTGAATACATCCAGAGCAAGAAAAGAGGCCAAAATGATATTCGATGGTGACAAAATGCACTGGTTCTCAACTCTATGGAATCGAGTAAAACCAGAACCATTTCATAGAAGAAGGGTTTGTTTGGTTTTTTTCCCCCCTGGAAAAATAAAGCTTCACTATTTATCCAAAGTGGGTTTACTGATGAGGGAGAAGGGAGGGAGCACAGAGAAAAATCTAGTACTGAAGTCTGATCGCCGTCCTCCCTCTACTTCATCACCTCTGGTAACTAAAGTGCTTTTCAAATTCTATGTTCCTCAAGAGGAAAAAAATAATTTCAACTAGAGCCGAGCAAGTCATGTATTTTTTCACATCCCTTTAAATCAGTTCTTTTTGTTAGGCGTCCAGTAAATGCGAGGTACAAAAATTCTGGGTGCTCCTGGGTCAGGGTCTGGGATGAGTGAGGACCCGTCGTAGTCCGCCACCCACTTGCGCGTCGCCCTGAAGGGGGACGTCTCCGGCTCGTCCAGCTGGCTCACCAAGGAAGGAAGGGAGTGTCCACAGGTCTACGCTCTGTGCTCATCAGAATAAGGTTCCAAAGGGCCTTTAAGGAAGGCTTGGAGGCTGGCTTACCTGCACGTCTTGCTTCTTGGGTCCCCTGATTCCTCCACAAGGATATTCACTCGTTACCACCCGAGAACAGCCTCGTTTGGAGGTGGAAATGAAACAGCACAAGCGACTCAGAACAGTTAAAAGCATAGGTTTTGGTGGGTGACTGTGGGGCCATCGGATGACACCAAATGACATCTCTCTTGGTCCCCCTTTATTGGGTCTGGTCTGTTCTTTGCGGGTCAGATGCTGCCCTGGAATGAGGTCTGAGTGGACAGCAAGTCTGAGAACGCGCTTTTTTGTGGTTTGGTAGCTTCTGACCTCAAGATGCAAGAGCACATTCCTTTGGAAACATCTGCTCTGCAGAATTTAGAAAGGTGGCCAAGCCTTCCTGGGTCTGGAGTCGGCTGGAAGGGGGTCCTTCTGTTTTCCATCAGCCAGCAGCGTACGGTGCACAGCGCTTGGGGCGAGAGGACTGGAAACTGAGGTTCTTTGAAGGCGGGGAAACACCAAGAGAGGCAAAGTAAAGATGCCCCTAGAGACAAGTGCCTGCCTGACGTTCACTCTCCCGGGAGAGGGACAAGGACCTGCTACAAGGTCAGTCGAGTGATCTTCAAACGGTAGCTCTTGCAAATTTCGTGGGCTCCTCTCTAGGCAAACAGTTTCCTGGACTTTGGGATTTTCTAACGAGACTCTAAATACCCTTTGCTTAACTAACGAGCCACAGCCTAACAGGGTAATAAGGACAGAGGCTAAGAGCCAGCCCCCGGGCTCTCTCAAGGGGCAGCTCCTCCCCACTCCCCGCTGTAGCAGTGGCTGCCTTAGTCTGTCTGGGCTGCTGCGGAAGAAAACCAAAAAGCAAAGAAACCCTGGGTGGCTTACAAGTGACCAGCATTTATTCCTCACCGTTCTGCAGGCTGGGAAGTCCAAGATCAAGCAGATCCTGCCCACTTCCTCATCCTAGCCTTCTCATTTTAGAAATAACCTCCCATGGCGGAAGGGGAACAGGGAACTCTGCAGGGGCTCCGTTATGAGGGCACTAATCCCACTCCCGAGGGCTCCACCCTCATGACCTAGTTACATCCCAAAGGCTCCACCTCCAAACGCCATCACATTGCGGGGTTAGGTTTCAACATATGAAAGTGCAGGGGGTGCGGAGTGAACATACACAAACTCGAGCCACAGCAATGACCCAGAACTGATACCGACGACGGCCACGTTGGTTGGTAGTGGCAGAGGCGGCAAAGCCCATGAACTGCTATGGAGCGCTTACCACACACACAAGGCACTGGTCGAAGTGCTTTCCTCACAGGGGTGCTCCCATTGCCATTCTTACAGTAACCCTCAGCTGGGGGCCATTATCCTACGTGACCTGTCCAAGGTCACAAAAGAGCGAAGTGATGAGGCCAGGTTGAAAGCCAGACAGGACAACCTCGAAATGTCTACACCCAACAGACCCTAAATGCAGGCTAGCCCCTCGGACCGGCCACCCCATTCCTGAGAACTGGCCCCTGACGTACCTGTCCAATCACGAAGTGACAGATATAAACGTGTTGCTGTGACAGCAAGAGATACGCAGGTCCCCATCCATGGGGAGCCGTGTATATACCATGCTATCCTTTATAGAAGGAAGGAGGGGTAAATAACCATATACACACACACACACACACATATATACACATATATACATACACATATATATATTTTTTGGGGAGGGGCATCTACTCATGGTGATCTAAAGCAACTCAACATTGCACATTCTCAAGGGGGGTAGAACCACCCCCCATTCCCAGGGTGAAAGCTGATTCTTGGGGGTGAAATATTCTTATACATGACAATGGTTTATGCCCTGCAAAGTGCCATGGTACATAAACAGATAAGACGGCAGATCTATGGGACTGATGTTTCATGGGAGCAGTGATCAGGGAAAGATTGGCTAAAAGGAAGCCTGAGAGGGGTGGGTGGCCAAAATGGAAAACAAAAAGGTTGAAAAACACTGCTCTGCAGGGTTAGAGAAAAATGAATATCGGGGGGCGGGGCAGAAATGGAAATAAGAAGTTGCTGGATATCTTTTTATATTTTGTGGTTTTTGACCGTGTGAACATGCTGCCTACAGAAAATGTAAATGTTCTCAAATGAACTTTCAAAATGAATGCTGACCGAAGGCCTCGGCTGGGGCCTAGACTCTGTTGGTGCCCAAGGCAGGTGGCCTTGTGGACTGAACTTGGAATCGGCGGCTCCCAGAGCACTGCACGGTGCCACACTGCGACGACGCCCGCATCTGGCTCTCCGGGTGCCCACGGCCTCTGGGCCACTCAGCTGGGCAACCATTTCACTTGGTTCTCATCACAGCAGAGGATCCCTGAGTTTCACCCTATCTAGGCACCACTGTCCCCAGTCCCCAGGGAGGCTGCCAGGAGGCCAAGCCACACAGAGCCAACATGGCAGCCAGGCTGTCCGTGGACTCCGCACGCTTCGCCAAATGGGCTGCTTCGTCAGAGGCTCGCGGTGGGCACTGCGCAGCCCCAACGAAAGATGCCTGAGCTGCTGAACGAAGCTGCGCTGGCCACAGGATGCAGTCTCCTCCCCAGTCCCTTTGCCCCTTCCTGTGTGATGGAGGGCGTACCCTTCTCTCCTTTCTTCGCTGGCCTGTTTCTCATGCACCAGCACATCCAGCTTCAGGGTAAAGAGCCCCTTCGAAGGACACTCTTAGACCCTCTGCCTGCAGCACAACCAGCAAAACTTGGGCCACTGGTCCCTGATCTGCCAGGTGAGCACAGCAGGGACACACCTGCTGGACTTCCCAGCTGTCCCTGGGCCAAGGGCATCATCTCCCTCGTGCAGGTAAACATCCCAAAGGGCAGGGCGGAAACATGGGAGGGGAGCGTGGGCCCGGGCTCTGCGGTTTTGTCCTCCACTTGTGTCCACATGGAAGACGCAGGGCATGGAGGTGAGTGGTCCCCGTCTCCAAAGGCCAAAAGAGCCGTTTTGTTTTTGTTTAATCCTCCTATAAAAATATTTTTAAAAATTCTGAGCCACGTCCCACAAGAAAGTGAGCCAGGTAAACTCATAAACAAATAAATACAGGCGCCAACACCTGTCGAGGGTCACTGTGTGCCGCCGCTGCTCTGAGCGGACAACGTGCGATCACTCATTTCGTGTTCCCCGCGGCCTGTGAGGGAGGAGTGAGAACTGTCCCCACTCCACAGATGGGGAAACACAGGCACAGCAAGGCTAGTAAGCTGCCCAAGGTCACAGATAAGTGGGGGACATGACACTCGCGTCTTAGGCAGGCATGGTGAGTAAACACAGAAGCAAGGAGGCGACAAAAAAACAGGCCAAAGAGAAAAAAAGAGCATGAGGCGGGCCAGGCCGGTCCTGCATGCATTTTAGGCAGAGGGTTGACCCCAAGGCAGCCAGTCACCCACCTCCATGCAAAGTCCACATGGTGTGATCGGCTCTTCCCAATGTGCCAGGGGTCCCCCCAAAGATGGGGAGAAAGCTCTCCACTGCCGCCCACCCTCCCTGGGCAAGCTCACTTGAACCTTCTGGGTTCTTTCACTGGCGGGAAGAACAGTGGCCTTGGGGAAGGGAAGAGGGACTGTTTGGGCCCCAGGGTGGAGAGGAGGAGTGCCCCTTTACTGCCTGAAACCCAGTCCCTGTGAGTCTGAGTCACTGATCAGTTCCTTCCCCGGGGCTCCTTCCTACTTGTTTTTCCACCAAGAGTATTCTTCTCGAATACAAAAGCCCAGAGTCTTTGAGTAGCCAAAATAAAGGTAAAGTCTGGAGAAGGCTCTGCGAGAAACCTGATGGGAGGTGAGTGGTTATTACCAGCGAGCAAGTGTTCATTGGGGACCATCTTTGAGGAGGCTTAGGTCCGTGGCTGGCAACTCTGAGTTCAGATCTTCATGCGTCTTTGGTAGTTTGAGTATCTGAATGGGGGGTATAGTTTTCATGCCGGGAAGGCAGAGGCCCAGAGAGTTTAGGTCGGTAGCCCACGCAGGGGTCAGAGCCGCTCATACCTCAGCAGCTCACTGTCCCCCGGGTCTGCTGCCTGGATCCCCCGTCACCAGGCACACTCTTTAGACGTGACAGCGGGTCCCAGGGTCAGAAGATCTAAAACGCGCTACACGTAAAGCGACTCCACACGCCTCCCACATCCCGCCGTGGGCACGCACACAGGTACACTCTCGTCCAACCTCCCACGTGAACCCCAAAAGAAGAGCTCTCGATGCTCACAGGAGTCTTATTTGTGACAGTGGAAACAAGCCAGATGTTCCGTCGACAGGAACACGGGTGCGGCGAGTGTCTCCCAGCTCCCGCCAGCCTGGGCCCTGCACGGCACCAACCCTCCCGCCGCTGGATAAAGGCGCCCTGGAGGTCAAAGGCACAGCCGCCCTTCGTCCTAGGCAGCAGAGTGGCAAGAACTACTTGTGAGCAGGTCACATTTTGGCAACTCCAGTTACATGTGAAATGACCGCGCTAGTGAAAGGGCACACCACCCCTTGTAAAAGGCGCCACCCTCCGTCACATTCCTGCAGCAAGACTCCCTCGCCTGCGCTGTGTCCGGTTTAGTCTAAAATGAAGTGAGCCCCTTCTTTTCCAGCTCTTGTCTCCCTGTAGTTCAT
Organism: Mormoops blainvillei; assembly: GCA_004026545.1. Lineage (NCBI taxonomy): Eukaryota > Metazoa > Chordata > Mammalia > Chiroptera > Mormoopidae > Mormoops > Mormoops blainvillei. Next base: position 180,975 of record PVJD01002011.1, read on the forward strand.
TTTCCAAACGCAGCCAGAGTGATCTTTTCAAAGGGCAAATCAAATTACACGGTGCTACAGCCAGAAGCCCACCAACGCTGGGCTGCTCCTCCGACCTCCCAGCCACCGCCGCTGCTGTTCCCTTGCCCAAACACTCTTCCCTCACATCTTCCCCAAACCCACTTCCTCAGAGCGGCCTTGCTGTGCACTTGGTCTGAGGGGGCCTATACCACCCTACCCAGCCACACTCCAGCTCCTAACCTAGTGTCCTTTACCTCACGGCTTCTATAGCCATCTGAAACACGCTTAGTTATATCCCCTTACGTGCTGATGTCTAGCTCTACAGGAAAAAAAAAAGAATTCCCTGTGAGAGCAAGGGTTTCACTTGACTCGTTCACCACTGTATCCCTGAGTCCCAGAACGGTGCCGGGCTCAGGGAAGGCGGCCAGGAGGTCAGGAAGGAGACGCGGAGGGAGGAAGAAGGGGGGAGGGAAGAATTCATTCACAGAATCGCGTGACTGCTGGGAGCTGTTGGTGTTTCCCAGGTACAACCAGGGGCTTTAAAAGAAGACATTAGTTCCAGAAGGGGACACAGGAGCAGAGGAAAATGAGTGAGTGTGTGTACAGAGCATACATTTCAGAACCAAGAAAAAGCGCCTGTTTTGGGGTGGGCGGAGGGGCAGAGGAGGGAGGGAGTGAGGCTGCACCCTGCCCTGGAATATCACTTATTTTGCGAGTTCAAAAAGAAGACTTTTTGAAAATGTCTCAAGCCCTTGGAGTGGAGAAAGTCTAAAGTTGTATTGTGGAGTTCCAAGAAAAAACAGAGCCCAGACAGACAGCGTCTGTGTGCAGGAATGCAGTTTGGGGAGAGGAGAAAGAGATGAAAAGCAGACAGAACACAATGCAGCCAGGTGGGACACCCAGACAAGACACTGGATCCTTAGCAAAGAGTCAGGGAAAGCTAACCAAATACCAGGGGCGTCCTGGGATCGCCGGCGCGCAACATGGTTGACTTTTAAGGTACCTGTTCATGGTCTGCTGGTGACCCCTTCCTTTTCCATCTGTGGAACCCTCCTTGGACCCTCGAAATGCTAATCCCAGCTCTCACAAAGTTTCCAAGGCAAGTCTACTTTACAAAATCCTAAGGTAGGTAAATAAATGGTACCTGAGAAACAGCCACAAACTAGGAGCACATTCTGCTGGAGTTCGTGGGGCCAGACATGTATCTTGTGGTGGAGACCCGCTTTGGAACCACCAATGAAAGGGACAATAGAGGACCTGAAAACCTAGGATGCCTCCTAATCAGATAGAGAGGCGGCCCAGGAATGCCCAGTTCACCTGCCAGCCACAAACACAAAAGAACAAGCTGCGCGCTGTGACTCCCCACCCACGAAGCCAACGGCGGAATCAGAATGTTCCGTGGCTGCAAGACGGCCCCTTAGAGGGACCTGAAATTCCAGCATTAGGAGACAAGACTGCACCTGCCTCTTCCTGGTGGCTACAGGGTGGTGCCGTTGGGGGCTTGCCACCGGGCACAACCGGAGGGTTCCACATTGGGCAGAGCCTTGGGGACAACGCTGGTCAAGCACCGAACATCTACCCAGCAGCCATGCTGCCGCCCTTTGGGGACCCCGGGAATGTGAAACCCAAGAACTGAGAAGCCTGCACACGGCCCAGGGAGATAGGGCAGCTTTAGGCGTCAAACTGACATTCTGTCACAACCTTTCTCCCACGTGTTGGGGGAGGGGGCGTTCCGGGCCTGCCATGGCTCCGCCCATGCCGGGCACAATACAGCATGCACGGTGCCCCTGGCATTGTGCTCTCTCTCATCTGTGATCTGGAAAGTGCCACATCGCCTTACTTTAGAGATGTATAACGTCCACTAGGGCAGTAAAAGCTCTGAGAGGCCCCGCTGAGTTTTTTAAAAGCTCGGTTTAAATGAGCTTTTTCGGCTTTTAAAAAGTACAGCAGGGGGACTATAGCTGACAACATTGTAATAACTAGGCAAGGTGCCCAGTGAGTACTGGAACTACCGTGGAGGTCGCTTTGTGATCTCCGGTTGTCTAACCACCATGCTGCACGCCCGAAAATACAAAGTCATCGTGAATGTCAACTGTAACTAAAGTGTAACATTTAAATTAAAAAACAAAAGCCTCACCTCAGTGACTGCTTCCTCCAATCCCACAGGGCGGGGCTTGGGCAGAACGTTCTTAAGAAAAGGCTCTGTCAGGAGACGTTCAGTTCTCCAGGACATACTTTATGGCCAACATGGGGGGCTGACCTGCCGGGAGCTCCCTCTCACCTGAACCCACCCATGTTTAGGAGGGCACTTGGGAGGCCTGAGAAGGCTTCCATTCTCAGTTGCTTTCTGTGTAACGCGGGCTCCTGCTAGAACGGAGAGCACCTCTGTGGGTCTGGGGCTGGGAGGGACGTGCAAAGGTGACTCCTGACCTCCAGCAGGCCAACTTGGGTGCTGGTGGGTCACGGACAGCTGGGGCACAGACTCACTCCTGTCCCCTACCCAAGGCGCTCACCATTCATCTTTACTGTGGGAAGACGGGCAGGGCGGGAGGGGCTGGCACATTTCTCGTTCCGGACACTGACCCAACACCAGACACGCAGTGAGCTGGGGAAAGTGACCCGGCCCCGGCCCCGTGCGAGTGCTCATTTATTTATAAAGCGCCTCAGCCCGGCTACATGCCCCCAGGTGCATGCGGAGGGAGGTCCGGTTACGGTCACAATTCGTTCATCCGCTCGCAACCTGCGGAAATTCTGCAGCAGCTGGACTTTCCACGTGACGCTCTCCTTCAGTATAGGCACCAAAAATTTATCTTAGCCCTGTGGGTGTGATTTGCCCAAGAACGGACTGCACGTGGATCTGCCTTTCAAAACCGAGCCCAGTGACCTTCACTCAGCCTGCGCTTGATTATTCAGGGTTAGACGGATCAATTATTAATGCAGCAAAACCCTGGGGTCAACCTTGTTAGGCACGTGGGATGGTCTGACCCTACACGTGTGAAGGGACCCAGAGATCTACGCTTGATGCATTTGGGGGAAGTTTCTGATAGTTTCACTAGCAAGAAGATGTGGAAACTACTAGAAGTCACAGTGCCCCCAGATAACCCACATCGTCAAAAACTTTGCAGAAAGTAAAAGTCAATGGCCTCTGAGAACCCAAAACAATTCCTGCCACTCAAGGGCCCGATATCTAGCACCTGGCCTTCATGATAACGCTTCTGGCGATTTCGAAGCTCTCTGCCTTACTCCTTGCCTACTCCTTGGCTGGGTTCTCGAAAGTAAAATTTCCCAAATAAATGAGGTTTCGGGTGCATCACATGCTACCATCTCTAGAGTGTGAGGCTGGAGCTGAGGGTGGCAGCTGGCAGCATAGGTTTTCCTTCTCCCATTAAGAAACCCAAACCACCTGTTTCCTGTGTCTGGCGCCCCCAGGGGAAGGGAGTGTCACAGGCCAATGTCACCTACCCAGCCACTCCAACAAGACTGCCCTCCAGCTGGGCTCCCCACCCCCGCCCCGCTAACACACTCGGGCACCTACAGACACACAAAGCCGCCTCCGCACTTGTCCTTGGCCCACCCACCCCATCAGCTGGGCTCACAACGGAAGCCCACTGTTCCCCTCCCATCAATGCGCTTCTCTGTTCCGTGAGCACGGGGCAGAGAGATGCCCGCAGCCTGCCCGCAAGCCCCCATTCATGCTCCCTTCTCATAGAGCCACTTGTCAATGAACTTTCTCCTTCCCTTTTCTGCACCACCCCCCCCAAATACACAAAGAGGGTTATGAAGTGGGTTTTTTCTCTCTACAGGAATAAAAGGTTAGCTTTCCTTCCTTTCTGTTTTCCTATCCTTGGTCTAAATTTGGCAAATGGAAAGTGAGTGGAAGCAGTTACACTGACCCAGTTCACGACCCTGGGGGACACTCCTGTGGCCAGAACATTTGCTCTTTCTCTTAAGAGGTGGGGGGGGGGGGTTCTTTCTCTTGTGGGGGAGGGGGGCATCTATAACTCTTACCACCCACCCCGAAAGTCCTGCTGGGAAATGATTCATGCACAGACTTGGGTGAGGCCTTAAGGGTCACCTTATTGAACCTCTTAAATTACAGAAGGGACCCTGAGGCCCAAAGGGGTAAAGGAGGCACCCAGGCCACACAGTGAACTGGGTGATGCTGCGGGCATGGTTCTTGCGGGCAATAAGAAACATGGGCATCTTACCGTCATCCAAGTAGGTCTGATCCAAGTTCTGCTCCTGTTTAATTGTCACTCCTGCAGGTAATACCTCCTTTTGGTCACTGACCGGGGGTCCGTTTTTGGCGGCTCTTTGGCTTGTGGCATTTTGCTGTTGAATGACCGTGGGGTACGACCCTGGGCTCAGCCTCTGACCTTGACTGACGGGGGGCGGGCCGGGCCTGGCAGTGCTGGGCGCGAAATTCTCGCAGTACATGATGTGCTGGAACTCCTGGTGGCTGCCGCAGCGCAGCTGCTGATTGGTCGATGAGTAGTGGATCGCCGGCGAGGCCTGCTGGTTGGCTGGAGAGGAGTGGAGCAGGGCCGCGCCTTGGCCCGGGGAGCCGGCGTGCACCAGCACGGAGCGGTGGGCTTCCGCGAGGGACAAGGGGGTCGTCATGAGGGCCGGCTGCTGGTAGCCCAGCAGGCTGGGGCTCAGGCTCTTGCTCCGTTGGTAGAGGACGGCCGCTGGGTTCTGCTGCTGGTAGCGGGCGTCAGGAGAGGAGAGCCCCGAACGGAACTGCTGGCAGGGGGCCATGGTGGCCACGAGGCAGGAGGGGGACTCGGCCACCCTGGGGTGCTGTGGGTAGTAGGGCTGGCTCCCCAGGCCCCCGTGGGCGGGACTGCAGATCAAGGTGGGGTCATATTCATCTGTGGGCTCTGTCTTGATGGCTGGGACTGCGAGAAAAGCACACGGGGTGCACCAATCTTAGTGAGCCTCACGTGCGCACACGGGACTCTCAGAGGGAAGCTGGGGATCCCAAACAGGCGGATCAAACAGTCGGGCTCTGTTCTGCGTTAGCCTTGGGCATGAGGCTCCCTGTGCAATGGTCCTGGGTCAGAAACCTAACCCTGGGCGAGGCTTCTGAGCAACAGGTCTTTCCAAGAGTGGAAAGGTGGTCTGTGAATGGCAGTTCTGTCTCGGCCCTGGGACATCTGCAGCCTTGTTCCCCAGGAGGGGAGCTCAGAGAAGAATGCTTGGTTTAAAATCACGCCTCCTCCTCCCTCTGCTCTACCAGTTCCCACCCCCCTCGCTGGCTTGTCCTTCATGACACTTATCTCCACCTGAAATATTCCGCATACCTGACGTGCTCATGTATCTGAACCCCCCCCCCCATTAAAATGTCAGCTCCTCAAAGGGACGGGTTTTTCCCTTTTTCTTTTGTGTTTTGTTCACTACTGGGTCCCCAACACCTAAAACGGTGCCTGGAACTTAACTTGCACCCAGATATTTGATGGGCAAGAATGGTGACTACAGTGCTTTGGGGGAATGAGACCCGCTGGCCTGGGCCTCTGTTTCCCCACCTGTTACTTCGAAGTAACAGGCACACTCACCCTGTGGGACTGCTGAGAGGATTAAATGGCTGTGTGTGCAAACCACTGAGCACCATGACGGGCATACAGTAAGTGCTCAATGCCTGCTCTTGTTGCTATTATCTTATTACTACTACTGCTCTTAGCGGTGCTGTGGTCGCCGTTCCTCTCCCCCCACCTAGGAGGGTCGCCAGAATTTCTCCTTCTCCAACATCCCGTCCCAGGAGCTGAGGTATCAACTCTCTTTCAACTGGATTAACTTAATTGGTGACAGGGCAGTCAGCAAGTTGGACCCCTTCCCCCAGGCTGGGGGGTTGGAGGAGGCAAGGAGGTCAAGCACCTAAAGCAAAAACACATCTCTGACACCAACCACGGAAATCATTTCTCAAGATGCCATTCAGAGACCATCATCTCCATCCTCGGCCCAACGCGGGCACGGAGTTCTCTCTCGGGCTGTGTGAGGACAGGTGCGTGCCCACTGGGCCCGGGGGACCTCTTCCCCCCTCTCGATGTCGGTTTACCATCTGTTTATGGTGCTAGGCACTGCGCGTGCGTTTGATTTCTGTAACTCTTCTAAGGAAGGTGCCGTTTGATAGACAGGGAAACAGAGAGGTTGAGTCACGGGCGCCAGGTCACGCGACTGGCGGAAGGCAGCGTGCGTCCTCACGCCCGTGCTCCCGCCGCTCTCCGCCGCCTGCCCCACAGGAGCCTCCAGGGGGCGCGCCTTACCTGGGTGGTAGGTAAAGTGCTGAGGCTGGCTCCGTTTTCTTTTCCCGTTGATGACATAGAAGTTCACCTTCACCGACGTGCGGATGTGCTTGTTCCGATACTCAGGGATCTCAACGAAAAGCATGTTCTAGAAGGAAGGAGTTGTCGTTAGCTTCCCCACAATAATATCTAAATGCCCCTCGAGGCCCCAAACACGTGGAGTCATGACACATTCCACACGTTTACAGATGAAACTCTGTTCAAGGGGAATCTGGCTTCTGGGCCGCAGCAAAGGATGAACTGCCACTTCCTCTATCAAAGTGTATTAAGATGTCACCGTGCCAAATCAGAGGGCCCAGCGCTCAGGGGGTGTTTAATTCATTCATCAATTCAATACCTACTGAGGGCCCGTTAGGTCCAAAGCACTGGGGCCTTGAAGAAGGAAAGAAGGAGCAAAGAGAACACAAGGGGGGCAGACAGAGAATGTGACAGGGTGTTCAGTCATCCCGCGCAGGTGCTTACGGGTTGGCTCTTGTCCTTATCCACCGTAGCTTCCATCTCCCAAATTTGCTGCCCATCTGGAAAAATTAAAAAATGACAGATTTTGTTGGAACCATCGGAAACCAAAGACTTAAGACAAAGACTCAGCAACTCCCGTTTATCTTGGTTTTTGTATGATATTTCAGTAAGGCATATAGGTGCGATTGTGTTACACAGACATATATGGACACATACATGTTTTTATTTTCATATATGTGTACTTTTTTTTGCAAAGGAAATGCACGGTGACAACAGAAAACAATAGAAAACAAGGGGGAAAACTGCCCAGCATCCCATTACTATTATCTTTTCCTCTACATATAAATACCTTATCAATCTTTCATTCTTTACAAAAATAAAAGTAGTATCATTATACATTATACATTATACTTTACTACATGCTTTGTTCAGCCAAAGACTATTTCCAGAGTGTCCCGTTACAGATCCCTGGCTGTCCCAGACATGGCTTCTTGGTTGTCTAAGAAGCCATGTGGCTCACACAGTCTGTCCTAAGACGTCCTGGCTTGTGAGTCACTGGAGAGAGTGGGAACACAGGAGCCCACCCTCCACCTTGCAGCCAACAGAAGGCTGGATCTCCCACGGCTCATTGCAATAGCTGACGAGAGGTCTTGCTCAACAGTAAACTCTCCTTCGCTGGAGCAACAGCAGTAGCTCCCCAGTTTGGGGTCAACAAGCCAGGCCAAACGCAACTCCGCATTTGCAAATAGTAGATTTCTTTTGCTGACCACGTCCATGGGCCACTGGGCAGTTTGGGGCTCAAACAAATCATTTCCACCAGTGTTTCCAGGGTGTTTTGTGGAACACTGACTCTGAAGATTATTAAATGGGCTTACGAGAATAGGAAACAAAGTCTATAAGCTAAAAAGCATTTGGAAAATACCGAGTTAAAGTCAAATGGGTTTCTTTACTGCAGGACCTCTCAGAGCCTTTAACTTGCTTATGTGCAGCATCCCAGGCAGGCTGGGGCATGTACCACATCCCAACGTTTGGTAAAAAACTCCTCCCTCCTTACAAAATAATATAAGTTTCAGGCATGTATCACTGTAATTTGACATCTGCATACAGTACAAACTGATCACCCCAGGAGTCTATCCATCACCACATGACTGACCCCTTCACCTGCCTTCACCCAGCTCCCAAACCTTTTCCCTCTGTTAACCACTGCTCTGTTCTCTGTACGTATGAGTTTGTTTTTGTTTGGTTTTGCTTGTTCTTTTGGGGTTTTTTCGTTTTTGTTTTTTTAGATTCCAAACTGGTGAAATCATACAGCTTTTGTCTTTCTCCTCCTGACTTATTTTACTTCGCATTATGCCCTCGAAGTCCCGCCCTGCACCCCCCTTTTTAAGATGCTCACAGCCGTGAGCATCTTCTGTGATAGGTTAGCTTCAAACCTGTACGATCTTGGCTCTTACGGTTCGACCAAAGGAACCTGGTGTCTGCGAATTATCTGAATGTTGTAGTATAGAACCTACTTCCCAAAATGGTAAATTAAAGGTCTCGTGCTTGCTACCAAAGCTGACGCGATCTAGATGACCTTAACGGTGAACAAGCAATGACCCTTTGCACCAAGCGAGTCTGCCAGTCGAGGTCTTGTAGGTGTATTAGGTGTGATTTCTGAAAGGGCTGAGGAAACCACGGGTTTATGTGAAAGGGAGGAGGAAAGGATGACCAACGCGCTAGTTTTCGCTAGACTGTAAGATCCCCGTGGGAGGCACCAAGCAATGGTCCTCACCATGTCGCCAATGCCCAACGACTTGTAGGTGCCTAGCAGACACCTACGAGTCTCATGTCGGAGCAAACAAAAGTATCAGCGGTTCCAAGGGCTGCTGATGGGGCCAAGAAAAGCCAACACAGTCAGTTACTGTCACAATCTAAGGGACAGCTGGGGAGGGTGAATGCTCCATCCAAGAAAACGGAGGTCCACTGGGCAGAAACGACCCAGGTGTCCATCAGTAGATGAACGGATACACAAAATGTGGTCGATCCATACGATGGACTATTATTCAGCCTTAAAATCAGGGAAGGGAATTCTGGCATAGGCTACAGCACAAATAGACCCCGGAATATTACACTAAGTGAAATAAGCCAGACACAAAAGGACAAATACTCTATGATCCCACTTATATGACATATACAGGATGGGCAGAGCAACAGGCCCAGAAAGAAGAATGCAGGTCACCAGGGACTTGGGGGAAGGGGGAAGGGAGAGTGATTGTTTAAAGGGTACAGAGCTTCTGTTTCAAAATATAAAAATGTTCTGAACGCAGGTGGTGGTGATGGTTACGCAACACTGTCAACGTACTTAATGCCCCTGAATCATATACTTACAAATGGTGAAAATGATCAGTAATACATTATGTGTATTTTTTACCACAATTAAAAAAACAAAACAAAACAATCGGCCTCGCCCCCAGACACTGGGCTTGTTTTGTGGCCTATAGAGTGGCTTAGAGGTTTTTTAAATGAGCTGCTGCCGTTTCCGAATGAGATTTCATTGAAAAATACAGATTTTGCTCTTAAAAAAATAATGCAGACGATCTGGCCATTCTGGGCACCCACACGGGACCCTGACCATGGCAGCCTCTTCAGACAGCACCATGACCCCCGCTCTCCCGGGGCCCCCCGCCTTGACCTCCACATCTGTGTGCCCTGCCTCAGTGGGCCTTCGCGAGACAGAGAGAGAGGTGCGGCCTGCCGCAGCCTCAGGAGGACAGCAGGGGCCTCCATCGGAGGTGCCTGATGTCATTCTCGTGACAGGAGGGCATCTGGTCCAGCGCTGTCTCGGTCAGTGCCCCATTCCGCTCGCGCCCTCCCAAACCAAGGACCCCTGGCCCTCCGTCAGGACAAGCAACGACTTGTATTCCCATCTCCTGGGCTGTGCACCTCTTGCTCCCAGGACTTGGCCTTTCCTTCTCTTTAGAATCAGAGCCTCAAGCCCTGGAGAAGTGCCCTGAGCCACCGGCGGCCCAGCCTCCTTCAGGACCCCAGTGTGCCCTCAGGGGCCTCCCCGCATGGGCTCAGGGGAACATCCCTACACCTTCACTCACTCAGAAACCCACCCCTCCCCACCCCGCCCCGGGTTCCCGCCAGAGCCAACAGGACCTGCCAGGCAGGCGGTGGGCCACATCTCTGCACCCCAGCTCACTGAGCCCCCACGGCGTCCATGGGGAGAAGAATGGCGGGGGGGCCAGAGGAGATGGAGGAAATGCCTGCTCACTCCAGGGCTCTCGCAGGCCTTTGGTGGCCCGTGTGCCCTAACCCTGGGCCATCCTGAGCATGTTCTGTGGCCAGAACAGACATCCCCTGTGTGTCCCCATTTTATTCCTGTGTACCCCAACTCTGGAGCAGACAGGTCTGGCTTCAAATCCTTGTTTTGCCCTCAAATAACTGTGTGAGCTTGGATAAGGTACTTCCCCTCTCTCTGTCTCTTACAAAGTATGGGGAAAATCCTGTCCCTCTACCTCATGGGAATCATTCCAAGATCACAGACATCCTGCAGAAAAAGTTTAGCAGACACTGACAAACATCATTATTAAGGCCAGTGGCAACAGAGTATTGAAATAGCGTCTTCTGAAATTTTTTGCATGTATTCCAAAGCACTGGAATAAAATATTGGAAAAAATCACAAGCATTTTTTTTACCCAAAAAATAATACACATTCTGGCTATTATAAATACTTCTGCCTGTGGGCACGGCTGAAGGGAGCGTACAAAGGGACAACGTCTAATATGGGAGGCAGGTGGCACAGTGGCCGATTTTCTTTCCTGGCTCTTGTCACTGTTATCTCAACTTAGAGAGAGAGAGAGAGAGAGAGAGAGAGAGAGAGGAGAACTCACAGGAATTAGAAATCAAAACCTAAACCACGAGTTACAGCGAAGGTCCCATCTTCTTTTGCACCGACAGCCTCACAGCCCAAAGGGCAGTGTCGTGAGTCCAGCTTGCCAACTCATCTCATGAGGGGTCTGCACTCAGTTCTGAACAAACAAGTCCCCAGCGGGAAGTGAAAGCCCAACTGCTGTCCTCAATTTTAATGTAGCATGTGGAAGGCACACTCGAGGAGGCTGGTCTCTAGGGGAAGTGTGCTTTATCCCCAGTGCTATGTGTTTGGCACGTAATAGATGCTCAGTAAACACTGGCGGACTAAACGAACAGACTGACCTCAAGATTCCCCACTGCTCGGCCCACAGCCAGAGCTCAGGAACTGTCTGACTACTGACCTCTTCAGCAAAAAGACCCAACAGAGCGAAAGCACTGAGCCCCGGTTGAGGACTCCTTTTGGGAGCTGACTGATGAGGAAGGGGCCTGGAATTACGTGTGCAGACAAGGGATCACGTGCGCCCAGAGCAACTGAGCCCGGAGGTCTGTTTAAACCCACCTCCCGTCCCACGCCCAGGCCTGAGCCCCTGGGGAAGCCTGCCCGGAACAGAAGAGGCCTGAGAAGATCAAGTGCGCTTCTACTGCTCTGGGCAGAGATGAAATAAAGGACTTCGGTCTCTCGAGCAGATGTTTGGGCAAACTTCCCCCATGCTAAATTAACAGGGACTGGCAGCCAGCACGACAAAGGCCCTTCCAAGTCTTACTCAGAGAGGAAAAGGAAAGAGCCAACTTCTTTGGGCAAAGAGGCTGGGTCTAGAGAGAAGGCTTAGCAAGGGTCTGCAAGGAAAAAAAAAAAAGCAAGAAAGAAGAAAAAAATAGGGGTGGGGGCCGTGCCTGGCTCCATTAACATCGGAGCCTTGGATGTCACTTGGCTACAGTCCAGATGAACACGCCCCGACAGCCAGCGCGTGTGCAGACTGGGGGGCCCCTACGCTTCAGTTGGTTTAATGGTTTCTCTTTGCAGGCAGCTCTGGAGCCCCACGTCAGAGCGAACTGTCAGGGAGCAGCGGGGCGGCGTGGAGTCTGGAGTCGTAGCAGTTGGTCTCGACGGGCTGGGGCCTCGTGTCGGCACTCGCAGGAGGGACAGGGGGGCCTGCAGGATGGCGTGGAAAGTGGATCCGTCCTCGCCTGGGCCGCGAGCATGCCACTGGGCTCCAGGCAACGAGGAGGAGGTCAAAACGTCAGCTCGGGTTAGGAGACCGTGCGTGATGCGTCCCAGCCCTGGCTTTCAAAAATTAGCTAAAGGAAGATGGCGGACGTCATTTCTGTTGCTTTACAACTGCTGACGAGCAGAAAAACGTGTACTCCCTGGATGCACAGACTCAAGGAGCCAAGCAGAGGGAGGGGATCGGGAGAGTCCCCTTGGCGTAGGACTTCACCCACCTGAATGGCACAACTGCCCGCATGTGTCCAGTGAGGTCCGGGGGGAGGCTCTTGATCCGCAATCCCTCCTCTCCCCTCCTGCCCCACCACGTTCTCCGTGGGCTCACCCCCCTCCATTCCCCACTTGGACAACTGCAGGGGCTGCTCACTCACCTCCCAGCTTCCACTTGTCCCCCCGTCTCCGCTAACCCCCAGTCCATTCTTCATCCAGATCACAAGAACAATCTTTAAAATATGTCATGCAGCCCCGCCCCGTAAAAGCCTCCAACAGCTATTCACTGCTGTGGGAATAAAGTCTAAGCTCCCTTCCACGGCCACAGGACCCGGCGGGAACCTACGCTCTCCCCGCCGAACTCACACTGCACCAGCCACCCAGGCCTGCTTCCGGCTCCTCAAATGCCCCAAGCTCATCCCGACCTGGGGCCACGGCACTGGGCGGCTCCTTCTGCCTGGGACATTCCTCTACAGTCCACCAGCTCCCTCTTCCCTGCCTTTAGTTCTCTGTGCAAAGCCTCCACCTCAGGGAAGCCCTCCCTGACCACTCTCTCCAGAGTTTCCAGACTTAACGAATAAAACTACAGGTAATCCAGTGAAGCTGGAATTTCAGAAAACAATGCATACTTTTTTTTTTTTTTTACTACAAATATGTCTCTGACTCTGTGCCACTGCATGGAACCTACTCCTACTAAAGAAATTCATGGTTTGTCTGAGATTTGGATCTCACTGAACATCATGTATTTTCCCCCATCTCGGGCCCTTTGCCCTTGTGCCCATGGCCTGCTTTCGCTGTCCTCGCAGCACCTTTCCCAGCTCGAAGGGACACGTTTGAGACTGTCCACCTCCTGGGGGCAGAGACCTCATCTATTGTGTGTCCCCAGTACCTGGCACAGGACCTGCACATGGTAGGTGTTCAATGTATATCCGGAGAATGACAAAGAAGCCCCAAGGCCAAGTCAGCGAAGCAAGACTAAAAGGGCTTCGCTTAGCTATCTTACATCAAGGCCAGATGTCAGCTCGTCTGTCATCCGGCTCCAGGCACAACGCCTCTCAGGGATGAGCTGTCATCGATAGATGACCGTCACCAGCCCTCTACTGACTAGCTCTGTCACCTCCAGGAAGTCGGTCAACCTCACCGTGTGAGTTGGTCTCCCCACCTATAAAGTGGGGGCAAGGAAGAGGCCAGGATGGCAGGAGTCCCAGGTCTGGGGTGGCAGGAGGGAAGAAACTCACCTGTGCCGAGAAGGACTCTTCTCCCAGTCAAGAAACCAACAGAGCCCTGTCTTCCTGACACTGTGGTAAGCAGACTGAGCTCCCAGGGGACGCACAGAAAGTCAGCTGACATTTTCCCAGTGCCTGCTACGTGCCTGACACTGGCAGATCCCTGATCTTTTGTCGCTATAACCCTACCAAGCCCACTTCAGAGGTGGGGAACGTGAGTCTCAAAGCACAGAACGTGAAGCTAATCCAGGTTTCAAGCCAAGTCTGCCAACAATCCCCAATCCAGCTCGCTCACACCTTAAATATGCAGTCTCGGAAATGTAGGGGAAAAATCATAGAAAAGGGTGTGAGGCAGTTAACTCATAGAAGACATTATGATTTTCCTGGGGGGTGGGGCGGGATCCTGACATGCTAACTGCAAATTACACAACGGCCTGTTGGCACCAAGAAGAACGCTGGATGGTGGAGATGCTGGGAGCCGAGAGGACTCACTTCTGTGTCCTCTTTCCAAGTCATCCAAACAGTACCGACTGCAGGAACAGTTCTTTCACTTGAGAGTCTGGTCTCACATGCAAGGGGCTGAAGTTTGGGCAAACAGTCGGCTCTCAGAAAATGAGACCATTTCCTCAGTGGGGATCTGGCCTCTGTCTTTGGAGGCAAGCTTGCGTCCCAGCCAGCTGTGAGCGAGCGGTGGGCTCCAGCCCAGGGGGCCGATGACACTGCAGACGTGAGTCACCCGGGGCAAAGGTCTGCAGAGCCTTAGTCATGCCCCAGCCCAGCCCGGGTCTGACCTTTCCCAGAGGGAAGCCCAATCTAGAAGGACACCCATCCCAAGTCTATTGTTTCAGAAAGCACCTCATCGGGCGAACCCACAGAAACCAACAGGTGGAAGGAGGAGGCACTTTCCCCAAGATGGTTCAATTTTTCCAGGATACTAGTTCATGGAAAAATACTTAGTTTAGCAAAAAAAAAAAAAAAATTTTTTTATTTTAAGCAAATGCATTTCTATTTATTAGACGAAGCTCAAAATATAACCTTTGGGAACCTCCAAGTAATAAAATGACTCATATTAGGGTATGATGACTCAGTGGGAGAGAGGGAATTCCGCCACCCACGCCTCCTCTCTAAAAAATCAATTTGCCCTCTCAACAGGTGATGGGAGCCTCTGCCATCAGGTCGGTCCAAGAAAATCGTCCAACGAAACAAAACACAAATTCTCTTCAAACAATTTAAGTTTCAAAGCTGAGTAAGCCGATGCAGGCACGTGTCCAACATACACCCCCGCAGGACGGGGAGCCAGGGAGCTACTTGGCGGGGGCAGGGGGCCCCGAATTAAGAAAGATTTACCAGCTGAAAAATTCCAAAACTGTGTGTCATGTGGGGAAGCTTCCAAAACATTGGATCCCACCCAGGCGCGGGGAGTCACCCAAAGCCATGGCAACCTCATTTCCGCTGCCACATCACTTTTATTTCTGTGTCCTTAGATTTTTTCCTGTTTTGCAATGTTTTGCTGGGACCCGCAACTCCACCTGGGGCCTGGGTGGCCGGGGGCCAGGGTGACCAGCTGAAGTCCGGAACAGCCTGGACTTCGTGGCATGAACTTGGCTGGAAAGGTTACACACTTTTTAAATTTCAGAGAATATATAAGGGCTTTTCAGCCATCATTGAGAATGGTAAATAGGAAATACCCTGGTGGTTCTGTTTGGTTTCTCTTTGTCCTTTTGCATGTGATAAGAGAGATTACTCAGGGGGTTGACGACCAATGTTGCTTGGGATTTCAGCCCAGTCGCCAGCTGTGGGCTGACCTGGGGCCCGGGACTTGACCTCCACGAGACTCGGTTACCTCATCTATAAAATGGAGATAATGCCACCCACCTCTTGGGGCCAGTGTGACAATTAAAAGAGATGACGCATTTATTGGGTCAACCTGGGGCCCAGGACTTGACCTCCACGAGACTCAGTCATCTTATCTGTAAAATAGCAATCATGCCACCCACCTCAGGACCAGCGTGACAATAAAAAGAAACGATGCATTCATTCAGCAATATATATATAAGCACCTACTGTGTGCCAGGGACTGACTGTTCTAGAGGCTGCAGATACAGTCACAGATGCCAAGCCCCTGACCTCAAGGAACTAAGAGACTAGCATGGGAGACCAGATAATAAACGAGTGTATGAACAGACGAGGTCACCTGAGTGGTCCTAAGAGCCACCGAGAAAACAAAGCAGGACAAGGAGAAAGGAAGGAGCTGACAGGTTGTAGGGGACAATGACCAACTTCGAGGAGGGGCGGAGACCTGAAGGAACCCGTGGATTCAGCCTCATAAAGAAATGACGGAAGAATAATCTTCTACCTTCTTGGAAAAAAGCAAAAGCAAAGGTCCCAAGACAGGAGCCAGCATGGGGTGTTTGGGGACAGAAGGAAGCAGGTGTAGCGGCACCAAGTGAGCAAGAGACTACTCAAAAAAGCTGAAATCAGAGGGGATGGGCAAGGGCCGGGTCACACAGGCTGCTGGAAGTCCTGAAAATAATTAAAAATAGTAATCAAAATAATAGAATAATCATTATTATTGCTGCTGCTATAAATAAGAGGCCCTTTTCCAAAACACCAAGCTTTTCTAACTTAAGGAACACCGTGCCGCCCCTCTCCTACTGTTTTTCCACTGTGCTCCAATTTGTCATCCTGCTGGAGTGGAAACCACCAATTCCATTTCAGTCCACGGCTATAAAAAGAAGGTTTGAAGCCGGTGGTGCCAATGACCCAATGTGGGGGCTAAGATTAGCCCCGGAGGCTGTCACCTTTCCTTAATGTGAGAACCAGCTGGGGTTCCCCTGCCTTGGAAAACTTCAGCTGTTCCACTCTACCCCGCCCCACAGCGTCTCTGCCGGCCAAGCTGTCCATGGAGATTGGGAATGGGGATGCGTTTTGGAAAAAAGAAGTTGAGCAACAGGGATTCCCCCTGCAGAAGGCGGTCCTGGGTTGGGAGGCCAGTGATTGTGGTCAAAAGAGCAGAACCAGCTCCCTGCACTTGCAAGGCAAGCCCCCTGTCTCTCACAGCTACCAGGAGCCAGGCATCCCGCCGAGGAAGCCCCCACTCCTCCGGGGAGGGGGTGTGGGTCGGGGGTGTCTCAGATAGCCCTGCTTGTCTACTGGCATCCACCCAGGAACCACGCTCAGCCAGGATTCTTAGTTATACATGAAAGGGTTCGAACTGCATCCCCTCGACCCCAAGGACCCACTGAAGTCGAGGCTCTGCAAAATGGTTCCGGTCAGGGGCTCAGAGCAGCTGAAAGGTCTTCAGCCAAAGGAACCTGGTTCTAAGCTTCTTCAGACCAGAACAGCTAACAGTCAAGGGGGCAGACTCTGGGGTCAAACCCAACACTGCCACTGGCCAGCTGTGTGACTGTCCCTAAGTTACTCTCCTCCCTGCACTCAGTTTCTCATCGGTAAAATTGGGAGAGTGGTAGCTATCCTGTAGGACTGTCATGCTTAGGACAAGGCCTGGCACGTAGTTTATTATTATGTTTTTCAATGTCTCTTGGTTCCATGAGCTAAAATCTTACTCATCGTGGTCCTTCCACAGGCCAAATAGAATGATAATAATAGAAGCTAACATTTAACAAGCATCTGCTATGCGCCAAGCTCTGTGAAAAGAGCCTAATCTGTATGATCTCATTTAACCTTCTCATCTCTCCAGAGAAGTCAGTCATCTCTATTTTGCAGAAGAGGAATGCTGGCTCCGAGAGGTGAAGCGTCTTACCCAGCCAGGACGCCAAAGCCACTGAATACAGAGCATGGATTTGAACCCAGACCGTTTGACCTCAGAGGCGGAGCCTATAACCATCACAACCTGCAGTGACCCCGAAGCTTGCCCAGCCCCCCACCAAGGCCAGTGCCTGGGTCAGCATGTGTCAAATAGACAATGTGTCCAGCCTGAGCTGTGACAACGCTGGAGAGATCATAAATATAATAACAGCTATTCAATGAGCATTCTCTGTGCACTAAGTAAGCACTGCTCATTTAGGCATTTAACCCTGGGAGACAGCGACTCTCGTCCTCCAGAGACAAAAATCGAGGCCCAGGGAGCTTGAAAAACTGGACAATACTGGGTATGACCTCAGGCGAGTCCTGTGACCTCTCCTTTGCCATCTGCCTCCCGCAGGTGCTGGGTCAGAGAAGACAACGCGCGGGAAGTGGTAGGCAAGGGCCCACCCACTGACGGCTTCGATCACCGGGAGCTGTTAACACTACCCGTCTTATTAACATGCCACTTTACAAAGCTGGAACGGGCTCTGAGTTTTCCTCTCTTTAAGAGGTAAACTGTGAAATTTCTCCAGAGTCCAAGAGAAGAAAAGCTAGAGTATATTTTTCTTTCCCTCTTTCTTTCTTTCTTTCTTTCTTTCTTTCTTTCTTTCTTTCTTTCTTTCTTTCTTTCTTTCATTCATTCATTCATTCATTCATTCATTCAACAAACACTTAATTGATCCCCCAAGTAGCTTCGCAAGAACATGAGTTCCCTGGATGGCGGAAAGCTGGCTAGCTTCTTACTCCTCTGGGATCTTGGTAGGACCTGGCCTCCAAGTCATCCCTACATGGTTCCATTGCACCCCTGCCCCACAGAAGCTGCCAACCTGGATAACAAGACATCTGTATATGATTAGCATTTTCCTCTCTGCTAATAAGGCATTTTGAAGCCATACGCTTTCTGTGAAAGCCAGCAGAAGGCCGACAGGATGGTTTTCTGGTACAGGAGATGCATCAAAACTGAACAGGCTAATTTCATTGCACTCTCCTGCTCAAGGGCCCATCATGACTCCTTATTACCTCACCCGTGTGCAGGCCGAACCAAGGTTCTGTCTCCGGCCAGCCCTGGAAGGCCTCCTGTTCGGGCCTCTGCCTGCTCATCAAAGCATTTCCGCGTGTTAAACAGCCTCTACTTTAGCAGTTGGCTTGCTCCCTGACTCACCAGAGCCTCGCAAATTCCCACTGTAGAAAATATTGTACATTGTTCCACCACCTGAAAAATAAGCCTCCCCCAAGACGCTTAAAAATGTGCATGGCCCCTTGAACCCACTACACCACATATGAGAAATAACCAGAGAGCATTAGTTAACATATCGAGCACTTACTATATACCAAGAGTTCTCTAAGTACTGAACATGTAACGAGCTCTTAATCTCATGACCACCCTATGAGGTAGGACTGTCATCATCCTCATTATACAGATGAGGAAACTGCTGCCCACAGAAGGTGAGTGACTTGCTTAAGGTCACACAGCTAGAAAGTAGTGGAGCTGGGTTTTGAACACAAGCAGGCTGGCTAAAGAACAGGAGTGCTGCAGAAGGTGTTCATCACTGAGTTACTTACAACAGCACAGAACTGGAAGCCGCCTAATGTCCAACGAAAGGGGAGCAGTTAAATGAAGTGTCGGGACAAACGTAACAGAATGCAATGCACACATTTCAATGTCTGCATTCCTGCCTTTCACTACGCTACCACTGACCGACCTCGTGCCTTCTAAACCACTCTCAAACGCACCCATCGAGCTCCAGGCCCCGCCGCCTCAGTCTGCCTGAATGCCTTGTTTAGTTCTGCCTTGGACAGTGCTTTCAAAGTGGCTGGTCACAGGATCCACCCCAAGAGGAAGCTTTGTGTGAATTGGGAAGGAGCGCCCCTCCCCCGGACACTCTGCTTCCCCGTCAGCAGGTGTCTTAGTAACAACAGATCCAGTTTGGATACTGATGTATCCAGTTTGAAGGGCAGCCCTCAGAGGAGGCGCCTTCACCTTAGTGCAGTGCACAGGCCGAGAAACTGGACCACCTTCCTGTTAGATTCTCTGGATCATCCTAAAAGCAATAAACAAAGAAGCGAACATCATCACCCCTTTGAATTAACCTACTGAAATCGTGTCCATTGCAGGGGTGGGACACACACACACACACACACACACACACACACACACACACACACACCCCCTAGGCCTAGCATCCAAACTAACGAGTAACTGCATGACCTGCTATTTTTCCTACTTATGATCCTTTTCTCTTGACCACATCCTCACGGGCAAAACACATTACCTGCATGCAAGAAAGAATACCACGTGGCCAATAAACAATTATTCAACTTTTCTGAGCAAAGGAATGCAAAGTATAAAGGAGTACCATTTCGGTAAATCTTTTAAATTTAAAAAATGGCACTTCTGGGAAGGGAGGAGACCAGTCCTGCTATGTATCATGGGAGTTTCAGCTTGTAGATTTTTGGAGGGTAAGGTAGCAATCTATATGTAAAACCCTCAACATGACTCTCCCAGTTCCACTGCCAGGAATAAACCATAAAGAAACAAAGAAGATGTACATGGAGATTCATGTTGAAAAGATTAATTAATCTTAAAGAGTATAAATTAATCACAACATGCCTTATAATCAAAATATAAGTAGCCAATGTTTACTGGCCTACAGTACATCTGGTGCTGTTAATAACTGCTCGACATGTAGTAACTCATCTAACATTGTGACAACCCTCTTGTTACAGTCATGCTACACATGAGAAAATGGAGGCACAGAGAGGTTAGGTAACCTGCCTGAGGTCACACAGCAATCAAGTGGCAGAGCCAGGTGTGAACCCAGGATATCCAGGCCCAGGGCACATGCACTTAATCGCCATGCTGTGTGGCCTCCCTTCTCGATAATAGGAAAAAGCTGAAAATGTCTACTTCTGTACGTGAAAAAAAGAATTGGGGGTGGATGGGACCAACCGTATCATCCAGCGAAACCACCCAGGGTCAGCTACAATGCGGTCTGGCACATTTGCACAACGGGGAGCTGTGTCGACATCGAAATCATGTGGGAAATGCATCATGGGTAAGGAGAAAGGGCAGCATAGGAAACTCTACACAATGAGATCTACCCCCAAATCAGTGCTGCTCAGAGCCAAAAGACGGTGGCTTTTGTATGGCGCCAGTGGACACAGACGAGCTATAAAGGGCGCTGACCTGTGGTCTTCTCCGTGAACACGACTTTGGACTCGGCCGTGAAGTTCTGTCCTGTGAGAATCATCTGCTGGCCCCCGTAGACCAGGCAGCTGTCAATGTCTTGTCTTTCCACCATGGGCAGCTCATGGGCAGATCGCTGGGCTGAGGACAGAGGACAAGGAGTCACTGTGAGGACACTCGAGAGAGGCTTTCTGATTTCACGGTGACAAGCTAGGACACGCTCTGCCCACCACTGTCACCTGTCATCATCGTTCAATGTGGCACCACCACCCCTGCCAACGGCAAATGTTACGTTCTTGTAAAGGGGCTCCAAGTTATTTGGGTGAATCTTCTCCTAACAACACATTCTGTTTTCCTAAACAAAGGGACAGGGGCCTGTCCTCCTTGTAGAACGGAAGGGCGAATGAGTATCTGATTATTTTATTTTTAATGAAAGGATGAGCAAACCAACCTTTTCCACTACCTTGGCTAGACTGTACTCTCTCCCTCTACATTTGATGTCTGGTAACACCTTAAGGGCTCCCACGTGCGACACGTTGGGACTGGTTTCCCGAAGGGTGTAAACATAATCGCTCTGACATTCATTCGCATTTCTGGACACAGTCTTCCAGACGTTCCTAGTCTGCACCTACCATCTCTATGACCTCACTCCCTAGAGCACCCCCTTACTCATGTGCCCCAGCTGACAGGGGTGCCCAACCTTCTGTCATCTTTGGGCCACACTGGAAGAGGAAGAGTTGTCTTGGGCCCCACATTAAACACACTGCAATATGAAATTACAAAAAACATCTCATAATGTTTTGAGTACATTTACGTTGTCATGTTGGGTCGCATTCACAGCCATCCTGAGCCACATATGGCCCATGGGCCGCAGGCTGGACACCCATTAGAACATTCTGTCGCTCAAACACACTCCATAGACTCCTGTCTGGGAGGAGGGTGTGCACTTTCAAGTGCCTCTCTCTGAAAGATTCCTCCCTGGTTACCTGCATGGCGCCCTTCCTCACTTCTGGCAGGTTTCTATTCACCACCTCAGAAAGGCTGCCTTACCCCAGCCCTTCCACCCTCCTCCCCCGCAGTCAAAATAGCGGTTTCCTGTCTGTCTGTCTGACTGTGTGTGTCTCTCTCCCTCTCTTGCCTTTATCCTGCTTTACTCTCCTTTGTTACCTCCAAAGAACTTTCCACTGACAGATGCACAACATGTAGTGTTATTGGTTTAGGTCTTTCTCTCCTCCCATTAGAACGTAAGCCCCAGGCGGGAGGGACTTTGCTTTGTGTACAACTGTAAGCCCAGGGCTGGGAACAGTGCCTAGGATTTGGTAGGAGGTACTTGGGAGAGAGGGAGAGAGGGAGGGAGGGAGGGAGGGAGGAAGGAAGGGAGGGGAGGATGGATTGATGGATTGATGGATGGATGGAAAAACGGATGGACGGGCTGTTGAATGGATGGATGGATGGAAGGAAGGACAGAGGAACAGATGATGACTAGATGGACAGATAGGGATGGATGTGAAAGCATCCCAATATATCTTGGCACGCATATCTGTAGATCTCTCCAGATCCATATTCTCATCTGTATCTGAGACAGTGAAAGACGGAAGAACGGGTGGACTATGTGGGCACTGTGCTGCAGTGATATACTTGAAAGCTCACAGCAACCTTCTGAGGAAGAAAAGTATTGAAATCAGGCACATTTGCAACAAATTCAACTTAACAATCTTGCGCATCTGACTGGAGAGAAACTGAAAGCCGAGCGCGGTCACGTCACACTGCGGCCAAGGTCTTGCAGCAAGGCTGAGATGTGAGCCCTAAAAATCTGGGAGCGCCACCCCTTCGCCACTCCAGCCAGGCTACAGGAAAGAATGGAGACCCTCCCCAGCCACCCTCCTTGGGCAGGCTGCGAAACGGGTCCCAGACGGCATGAGGGGTCCATCTGCTGAGGCCTCGCCTTGGCAGCGTGGGCTGGAGAGGCTGGTCCTCCTGCTGGTGAGTCAGCCCGAGCTCCTGGCCTTCCTCCCAGAGCCCAAGAACCGGGCGAAGGGCCAGCCCTTTCCGTGCCAGGGGCCCATGGACCTCCCCATCCGGGAGCCGGGGCGGCAGCCGTGGGAGGCCCGAGGCCCAAACCTCACCCTCCCCTCCTGGCCAGCCTGCACCTCCAGGTGGTGAGTACCCCCTCCCTCTGCCCCAGAGCTCCGCTGAAACCGGCTCCTTCAGGAGCAGCCATGCCCTTGGCAACATTTAAGGAATCTGTTGTGGACCAGCCAGAGGCTCCCAGACACTTCACTGTGAACTGTGAACCTGAAGACTCACACCGACCCCCTGCCGGGCCCCATCCCCGCCAGCCCCGGCTGTCTGTTCCCAGGGCCCGGGCAGCCAGCGCTGTTCCAGGGGGCTGCCAGTTAGGAGTATATATTAAAAAGGCCTGTCCACAGAAGCTAATTTCTCCCATATGGGCTGGGTTATTAATCCCTTCTTTTTAATATACGCATTTTGTATGATTTCCTAATTGAGCTGCTGCAAATGGAGGTTTATTAACAGTGGGGGGAAAAAAACCCAAAAACACCAGCCGCATTGCCTGGAAGGGAAAGCAGGTCCCTGCTTTCAAGTGCTGCCTTTGATGAGCTGGGGTGGGGGCAGGGGGCAGCCAACTGCCGGCTTGTGGCCCCAGGGATGGGTGGAGGGGTGGGAAGAGCCATCTGTCCCATTTTGCAGGTGGGAAGCCTGAGTCACTGCTACTGGGCAAGCTGGCCAGGGGCTCGCAGCCAGCCGGGCTGGGGACTGGACGTGGCCGTGAGCTCTCGGTGCTGGGCGGGAGGCTGGCCTGGCCAGCTGCTCTGTGAATCACCGTACGTTGCTGTGAACACAACTTGATTTCCTAAAGCAACCTCGCTGCTTCCTTCAAAGCCAAGCAGTTTTCAAGCGTTGCCAAACGTGCACCTCCCAACCCTCCTCCTTACCTGAAGGAAAACTATCTTTTTACATGAAAATTTAAAGAGAACAATGTGAGGCCCGTCGGGCTTCTAGCAGCTTTTGCAAAGTACTCCAGTCTTGCAACTCACAATGCCGGCCGGATGCCATCAGCACCGAGGGGAGCTTGCTGGAGATGCAGAAGCTGGGGCCCCGCCCAGACCTCTAAACCCAGGCCTGTAGCCTAACCTGGAGGAATCCAGGTGACCGTCCTATGCTGACAAGCTTGAGAGGCAAGGCTTAGCGCTGGCTGCACATTAGAATCAGCTGGGGAGTCCAAAACTGCTGACACGCCGACCCTCATTCTAGAGCAGCCCCTTCTCAACACAGAATGACCCAGCACTGACACCTGAGCTGGGGCTGTCCTGTGCATTGTAGGGCATCAGGCTGCACCCCTGGCCTCCACCCACTAGATGCCAGTAGCACCCCTTCCTGGGGACAGCCGAAATTGCTGCTGGGCACAGCTGGATGTCCCCTGGGGAGGAGGCACCCAAAATTGTCCCTGGTTGAAAACCATTGTTCTAGAGATTCTGATTTCAGGGGTCTGAGGGGAGGGCACCAGCATGATTTTTTTTTTTTAAAGCAATCCTTAATGTTCCAGTGTGCCACCCCAGGTTTGATCTGAGGTGCCATCCCAGCAGGATGATGCGGGACCCTAGAAGCCACAGGGGCATTCCAGGTACTGCTGCTTGAGTTCTGGGGTCAGGCGGCCATGGTTTCAAGTCCTACCTCTGCCAGCTCCCTGCTGTGTGACCCTGGTTAAGTCACATCACCGCTCTTAACCACTGAGGCCTTCTCTGTGAAGTCCTAACAGGCTGCCAGAGCGGAGGGGAGTGAGGGAACGGGGAACTGAGGGAAAGGAGAATACGAAGTATAAACCTCCAGCTATGACAAAAAAAAGTCATAGGGATGTAATTGCAGCACAGGGAAAACAATGTTATCGTAACAGCCTTGCCTGGAGACAGACCGTTACTAGACTTACTGTGGTGATCACACCGTGAGGGTTACACACGCGGAATCCGTAGGCCGCACGGCTGACACTAACATAATATCAAACATCAATTATGTTTGAATTAAAGAAAGAAAAAAATTATAGTACTGGAAGGCAAAAGGCATTGGTAGAATAATATTTTCAGTGTACTTTAAAAAATATCAATTGTGGACCCAGACAAAATATTTTTGAAAAGGAGAATAAAAAAGATATCATAGAAAATAATAATAATAATAATAATAATAAAAATAAATGAAATCCTACCAGTGCCTGCCCTGTTGGGTCTGCTGCAAGTGCTCTGAGAGATACTGCCTGCAAACAGGTGGATGTGGTCAGCACGTATTTGGTGACACATCTGACACCAGCACCCCCTAGATCCGTCAGTGGGTGAGTGGGTAAACAGCATGTGGTCTATCCGACAGGAGGAGTACTCAGCCATACAAAGGAATAAAGTGCTGATAGAGGCTGCAACATGGATGAACCTTGAAAACCTTATGAGGCCTGGCCAGGTGGCTAAGTTGGCTGGGGCATCATCCCCTACACAAAAAGGTCGCAGGTTCGATCCCTGGTCAGGGCTCATATCTAGGTTGCAGGTTTGAGTCCAGGTCAGGGCACAGATGGAAGGCAACCAATCGATGTCCTCTCTCCCACTGATATGTGTGTGTGTGTGTGTGTGTGTGTGTGTGTGTGTGCGTGTGCGCGCGTCTCTCTCTTTCCCTTCCTCTTTCTCTAAAATCAATAAACATATCCTCTGGCAAGGCTTTAAAAAAACAAAACAAAAACGCGCTATCCTGAGTGGCAGAAGCCAGACACAAAAGGACACATATCATATGACCCCATTTAAATGAAATGTTCAGAATGGGTAAATCCACAGAGAAAGAGAGCAGACTGGTGGCTGCCAGGGTCCGGGGAATGTCTGCTAATGGGAATGGGGTCTCTTTAGGGAGGTGATAAGAAAGTTCTGGAACTAGAGAGTGGCAGCAGCTGCACGACATTATGAATGCACTTAATGCCACCAAATTGTACATTTTTAAATGGTTAAAATGCTAACTTCTGTGTTATGTGTATTTTACCGCGATTGAAAGATACCTATCTAACGCAAGACACAAACACTTAGCCAATGCCTAGCACAAAGCTGCCAGTCAAGAAACCAGCCTTTACTCGTGTTAACTTTCAAAATGCCACTTTCTTTCTTGCTCAGTCATTTTCGAAGTGTCTGCTCATGTGGTACCTTTCTAAATGCTTAATCAAGGAAAACACGATTAGCAGCATTTCACAGACAGAAAAAGAGAAGCTCAGGACCCAGCTCCATCGAGGGGCAGCCCCAGCCAGGGTGATGCCTGTCATGTGGGACGTATCTCAGTCCCACTGAAGTCCCCCCACCAAGGCGATCCCTGGACGGGGCTTGCCAGCACTAACCCTCAGTGTTCCCATCTCAAAGTGGGGCTGTTAACAGGCCTATCTCACAAGTTGTGGTGAGGATGGAAAGAGAGAATTCACAAAAAGTGTGTTTGGCTCAATAAATACGGGCCAGCAAGTTTAACGATACCAAAAGCTGCAGTTTCTTGAGTAGTTTCTCTGCACTAGGCACCGGCTAAGGGTTGTCTACACGTATTTCACCAAGTAGGTGCCGACCACATCCACACACGTCACTGCACCATGGTTCTTGGTGGATCCCAAACTGCAACCCAGGTTTCTTGACCCCAATTGCTAGCTCTTCTCCAAGTGAAAGGCCCTCCCCCACCGCTCCAGCCAAAACACCTGGTTGGGGGAGGCGCTTAATCCAAATACAGAGACTTGGGCCACCCCCCCTGACCCACTGCTCTCAATCTCCCAGATGAGGCTGGACATTTGCATTTTAACAATCCTTTCAGGTGACTTGTTACCCACGTTTGTTTGAGAGTCAAGTTCCACACCTCAGAGGCCACCTGAGGACAAGGGGACCTCCTCCAGGGGAGGCCCTGGCATCCTGAGAAAGCCCAGAAGTAAAGCAAACGAACCCAATTAGCCTGTGAAAGAGGAACTGGGGAGAGGCAAACAGCAACCAAAATTACCCTCCTGGGGTCCACTTCCCCCTCTCTCTCTGATGCAACCCCTAACACCTATGGCTGCTAATTGGGGTGACACCACCCAGGGCCTGTGGGAGGGCTCTCAGGAAGCCACCGGGCCTCCCAGGCCTGCCCTGCCGCCTTCGTCAGCCCCCATCAACGCTCACTCAACTTTTCAACCCTCAGAGAGTCCAGACAATCCAGCCCCTGCCATGTTCTAACCAAGCCAGGAGCCCCCGTGTTAAAGCCATCCCGAGAGCCCAGGTCTCACCTGTGGGGCAGTCTAGACCCTCTGCTCCCACAGCATAAGCTTCGAGGTGGCCCTCGCCAGGAGATTTCCCCAGGTTTCCCTCCTGCCCCCGGATTCTGGCACGTCATAAAGCGGCTTGGGGTTCCTGTGTTTTATGAGCTCTGAATCAACAGGGCGCTGTTGGTTTAACCAGTTTGGGTGTTTACTTTCGCTGGCAACAGTGGCTGGGGGGGGACAGAGCCGCAGTGGCCAAGGCCCCACGAGGGAAAGTCACACCGGCGCAGGGTCCTCCAGGTTGGCCTGAGTCGGCCTGGAAATGGGACATTACTGCCTGCCTGCCCGCCCGTCTGCAATTCACTCAGTCATAGGGGTGCGCGGCCAAGAATTACAATCTCCCCAAAGAGAGACAGGAGAGGCTGGTCAGGAAAATTCGTTTATGCAGAGTGGTTGGGTTCTGCTAGTAACAGCAAATAATTACAGCTGCCACAGAGAGTGCCTTAGATTCCAGGCACTTCGCACGTACATTTTGGTTTATATTATAACACACACAGAGGGCGAGGCCATTTAGAGGGGTGGGTAAAGGTATGGATGCTGCCGTGTAACTGGCCAAGTTCAAAGCCCAGCTCGGGGACGTCCTAACGTTGGCACCTGGGGCAAGTCGCTTAATCGGTGCCTCTTTTTTCACCTTTAAAATGGGAAAACTCACGGTTCCAACCAACCTCCGAGGGCTGTTTGCAGATTAAATGAGCTAATGCATAGGAAGTGTGTGGTACCCTGTCAGGGCTCCGTGAATGTTATGTTTATTTTTATTGCTAAACTTCGGGAGGTCACAAAGCAGGAATTATTTCCATTTTGGAGTTGAGGGCACGGAGTCTCCCCGAGGAGACGGGCTATGTCTGAGAGCTCACAGCCAAGTCAGGCCGACAGAGGCGGCATCTGAACCCAGACGGTGGGGTTCCACCGCCTCAAGAGGTCCCTTTTTAGTGAAACGCAGAAGGACCCAGCGGGAAAGCGGCCGGCCAGCCCCGGCAAGAAGGGTCCTCCCGTCGCTCCCATTCTGGCTCACACACTCACCACCCCGGCCGCGGCGCTCCAGCTGCTATAAACCTGTCTTGTCTCTTCATCAGGCCCCTGTCCTTGGCTGTGAGCCTGGCCCCGCGGAGCCCGGTCTGGCCTAGAATAATACCGTGCTGACTCAGGCCTCGCCTGGGAGGGGCCGTGCTCAGGGCCAGCAGACCGCCCCCTTAGGCCCCTCAGCCCCTGTCCTGGCCACGGCTGAGTCTTCCCTGGAAGTGGGAGGGCTGAGACAGAGGAACCCAACTGTCCCCCAGGTGGGGGGCTCGCCTCTGTGAGGGACCTGCCAACATCCACACCGTGGGCGTGGGGTGCAGCGTGCGTGACTGTATGGGGTCCGCAGGGCGTGAGACCAAAGACTTCATGGGACCTCAGCTTCCCAGTAGAAGATGAGGCAGGAACACCTACGCTGCCAGACTGGTTGGTCACCTCGTCCAGTCCACACCGCGCCAGGTCCCAAGCAGGAACTATTACTTCTTTCTCCTGATCAGAGGATTACTATACCACTCCACCATGCTAACAGGCACCCCTCCAGGGGAGTCCCACATGTCTCCGTACAACAAGCTCCTAATGGTGCCTCCATGAATCCCCATTTGCCTGGGGAGCTGCCAGGGAACCCGGGCACCCCGGACGGAGACCGGGGCTCAGGCTTTACATCCAGCTCTCCGCTCCATCCCTAGCCAGCTGTGTGACCGCAGCAAATCACCTAACCCGACTGAACCGCCACCTGCCGGAGCAGAAGCTCCGAGAAGGCAGCATTTCGTGCCTCAAACACTCACTGGCACAAGCATGTGCCCAATAAATATTTCTGAATGAATGGATGAGTCTTCTGAGACTCTGATGAGGATGGAATGAGTTAATATATGTGACGAGGCCCACCAAGCTCTCCCATAAAGGGTGGCTCTGCATTCCTCGTCCCTGCATAACTAGCTCTAAAGGGCCATAACCATATGATCAGGTAACCATATCAATCAGCGGAAAAGCCACCCCTGCCCTGGGCTCCCCCCAAGCCCAACTTTCCTGCAAACACCCGCAGCCGACCCACTGCACGGGCCAGATAACCATCGAGATTTCTGCTTGGCAGCAGGGCGTTCTGCCGAGCTGCCAGCTCCCTGAAACGATTAGTGTCTGTTAAACTCCCACGCCTGCCTACTGCTGCCTGGGCCCTGGCCTCTTGGCAGTAAGTGGCACCCAGAGATGCGTAAAGTCTGCGTTGCAGAGCTACAGGGAGGGTTGCAAGCAGGAAGTCTGAGACACGCCACAAGAGAGGTTATTCTACTGTGATGAGATAGGTACTTTTACTATTTCTATTTTATAGGTGGGGAAACTGAGGCCCAGGGTGTTAAGTAACTTCCCCGGGACTAAACAGCTAGCAAGTGGCAGAGGCAGGATTTGAACTACTAACCACCACCCTTTACAAGGTAAAGGGACCTTGCCCCTTACCTCGCACCATGTACAAAACTTAATCTGAGACAAATTATATCTGTCAACCTAAAAGCCAGAATCAAAAAGCTTCTAGAAGAAAACATAAGAGAATATCTTTGCTACCTTCAGATAGGCAGAGATTTCTCGGTTGGGGTAGGGAGGAGGGGGACACAAAGAACACTAATTCAGAAAGAAAAGAAAATGACAAATTAGACTTTATTAAAATAAAATATTGATGTGTATAATAAGACAAAATTAAGAAATTTAATAGACAAGCCACAGACTGGGGGGAAAATGTTCATAATGCATATATCTGACAAAGGACTCGTATTCAGAACACATAAAGAACTACTCTACATCCACAATAAAAAGAAGACTAACTCAACAGAAAACGGGCAAAAGCCTGGAACAGACACCTTTCCAAAGAAGACTTACAGGCAGCCAATGAGTGCACACATCAGGTCTCAGAATCCTTAGTCATCAGGGAAATTAAATTCTGCCTTATGCGCAAGGAGACAGATTTTACACTCACTAGAACGGCTGCGATTAACAATGCTATCAAACCGTGTTAGGACGGGGAACTCTCGCCCACTCTCCGAGTGAAAATACAAAAATTGAAGCATACCCTTTTTCTCTAGAGCCCAGAATTCCATTCCCAGGCATTCACCCGAGAGAAGTGAAAGCATCTGTCCACAAAAGGCCTTGAACCAGGCTGTTCATAGCAGCCTCGGCCACGGCACTGAAACCCCAGAAACAACCCAAATGTGTATCAATAGGAAACCATTGTTACACTCATACAATCTAATACTGTTCACGTGGTAACAGCAGCGCACAAACAGCCAGACGCCAGAGAGTACACACTATGTAATTCCATTCTATGGCGTTTCAGAACAGGGAAAGCTAATCTACGGTGACAGAAATCAGATGGGTGGTGGGCCTGTGTGTGGGCGGCTGGGAGGTGGCCCTGACCGAAGGGACGAGGGAACGCTCAGGGGACAAGGGCGCGCTCGGTGTCTTGTTCTGGGTGGTGATTACACTGCTACACACGTTTGTCCAAAACCATTGAACTGAAGAGTTACAGCCTGTGCAATTCATTGTATCTTAATTATGCCTCAGTACAACACTTATGTGGAGAGACTGAAAAGACCATGTGAGAAATCCATTTTCCAGTCCACGCCCACACCCAACCCCCAATTCCTGCGAAATGAGGAAAGTGGATTCGCATGCTGTGCCCCGAGTGGGCAGGGCCTGGTGGAAAATGGCTTCAGGCGTTTCTGAAATGGAATGAACAGAGACCCCTTTGCAGGGGACCCGCAGGAAGGTGCTCACGGAGGGGCACCCACACCTACAGACCCCTCTGTTACACCTCGCCACTGCCTTTCTCTCCCACCAGGCAGCCTGCAGACGCTAGTTTTCCCATTTTCATTCTTTCTGATAAACATTCTAGAGACAGCTGCTATGTGCCAGGCCCTGGTTAACCCTCGCTGGTCCCTACCCTGTGATGTCAGGGGTTAGGGCAAGTGTCTTCCTCAAGGGGCCATCATCCACCCAGGGACCTTGGATGAGGAGGAGTTAACCAAGGGATGGAAGGACAGGTAGGGTAGAGAGGGGAGGGTCTTAAACTTTGCCACAGCCCAAAATCCGCGGGGTGGGTTTGAGGGGGGTGGCGTGTCTTGAGGGTCTCCATGCAGACCAACCAAACCAGAGGCTCTGCGGGAGGATCTGGGCAGCTCTTTTTTTTTTTTTCTTTCCAAAACTCCCCAGGTGATTCCAAGTTTGAGAACCTGTGTTCCTGGAGGGAGGTGACGGAGTAGTGGAAAGTCTCCAAGTCACAGGAAGATCCCAGTGGATTTAGAACTGAGCAACAGAGAGCAAAGTGAAGCCAAGAAACGTTGCTGAGAAGGTTGTAGTGGGTGTGGAGCCCCCGCCAAAACTTCCCACCCACCCCGAACCTCAGAATGTGATCTCATTTATAAATAGGGTCTTTCAAGATGTAAACAAGATAAGGATGGAGATGATGTCACTCAGGATTAGGGTGGGCCCGAAATCCAGTGAATGTCCTCAGAAGAGGCAGAAAAGGACGCACTGAGGGGAGGCTGTGTCAACACAGAGGCAGAGGCCTGAGTGGTATGTCTACAAGCCAAAGGACCCGGGGGATGGACGACTACCACCAGGAGCTAGGAGAGAGGCTGCAACAGAGTGTCCCTCGCAGCTTCCGGAAGGAACCAACCCTGCCCACACCTTGATTCTGGGCTTCTGGCCTCCGGATCTGTGATGGAATAAACTTTTGTTGTTGGAAGCCCCCCAGTCGGTGGCAGCTGGTGACACCAGCCCTGGGAAACTCATACGAGGGCAGCGAGGGCTCAGCCTCCCCAGGGCCACAGAGTTGAAGCTGAGCACACTGAGGAGCGCAGTGCGAGAGGGAGGAGTGTCCCGTTCCAAGGCGACCGGATGAGGGAAGGCCCACAGCTGCAATATGTGGGTCGTCTTGCTGCTGGAGATGATAAGGGTGTGCCCTTCTGACCTCTCCCATGTTCTCAGAGAAGTGGGTGGCATGGTTATCTGCCTGGAGTGGGAACGGGGTGAGGGCGGTGTCCAGAGCTGAGAAGGTGGGGGAAGGTTCAAAATACTCTCTCCTAAGAAAAAGGGAGGAAACTAAAAATATCTCCTTGGCAACAGGGAAGATCTGGTGACATGGGAGCGCCCATCTGTGCAAAGGTGAGACGTGACCTCTGGCGTGCTGGCCTATAAATACACAGAAGGGATCTACATGTCTAGCAGGTAGGTCCACCTTCCAGACAGTGGCCTCCAGTAGTTTGTTCCCGTCTGTTCTGCTAGATTC
The DNA here is from genome assembly GCA_004026545.1 of Mormoops blainvillei. Taxonomy (NCBI): domain Eukaryota; kingdom Metazoa; phylum Chordata; class Mammalia; order Chiroptera; family Mormoopidae; genus Mormoops; species Mormoops blainvillei. The sequence goes on from PVJD01002011.1 coordinate 212,843, forward strand.
TGAGAACTCGCCTTTGATCCCTCAGATGTTACATGAAAGGCACCTCCAAAGTAAATAAGTTAGCCTTGCAAAAAGGGCCAGCCCACGGAGTGTTTCTCCTACCTCCTCACCCTCCCCAAGGGCTACACACGAAGTCAATGAGTCAATAAATATTTCTTGTACACATACTGTGCCAGTGCATGAGATGGACTAATTATCAATAAATATTTATTGACGATCTCCTGAAGGATCACACAATCAGACAGCTAGTCAATAAATATTTACAGAGCTACGGGGCGCTGGTCTAGGACATTAGAACAAAGAAGAAAATAAAAATCCCAGAAGATTCTGGATGAGAGGGGCAGTGGCCAGCTGACAGCTCCATTTGGTACTGCAAGCAAGAGTGGTGTTCTAGAAACCAAAAGCAGCAGCTACTTCCTAGAACTAGAAAGCTGGAGACCCTGGACTTGCTCCCCACCAAATAAAAATGAGTGAATCACTTTACCAAGAAAGTCTCAGTTTCCTTATCTCTCAAAACAAGGTAGCTGAATCAGCCAAATCCTTTCTCAAAATAAAAGAAAAACCCCTCCATTCAAGGCTCAAGCAGCTTTATAACGCCCGGAAAGTCTTGCTGGAGGTGCCTGCAGTTCAGTGATGACCCTTAAAGTCTGAGATCGACACGGGTTAAGCTGACTTGAGGGAGACGGAGAGAAAGATGGAGAGAAAGATGGAGAGAAAGGTGGGGACTCCTGCGTATGGTCCTTCCTGAGGCAACCTGGTCCCCACCTTGCTAGTAACCACAGCCCCATCCTGGACAGTGAGTCACTTGCCAGAAAGGGGAGACCTTATCTTCTCAAAACCCCCCAAATCACAGAGGAAGGGCCCAAGTTTCCTTCCCAAAACACCCTCAGACGTTGAAAACCGAGGCCGGGGTGGGGCAGTCTGCATGACGAGTACCAGAGGACGGGCAGGGTCTGCCGGGTAGAGAAGGGGAATTCCAGTGTTTCTGAGATGCTGTTTTTCACACTTGTCTTCCCTTGCGGCCTACCGTTGGGTCTTCCTTTTCTAACATCAGAGCACAACCTCACCGCCACATTCAGCTCGACCTACATCTTGACCCCAAGGCTGGAAGAAATCAGAGAGCTCCTTTGTGCGTGTCCGAAGATCAGCCAAGACCAACTTCTGTCTTCTCTTCCAAAGACGGGCCACCCTCTCTCCTTGCTGGCTTCTGACCCTGAGGGCCGGTCTTTCTCAGCCTTTTCTGCATAAAATATTCGTGCTACCCCTTTACTCATGAGGATCTGATTAAGACTGCCTCTGATGATGTAGAACCGTGCACAAGTTTGGTCTGATCCCAAGGAGTGCGTTGAATTTGTCGCTGCTTCTTAAAAATCTGGAGACTTTGTCTACCTTAAAAGGTCAGAAGATGTGGACCTACTAAAGTCTTCATTCCCACGTGGACATACTGTCTGGAGTTCAGTAACGACAGCCCGTTTAGATGGGGAATGTGCCTTTCTGGTCCCCAGTCTCCACCACTCCCTATTGCTGCCCACCCAGCCCACCTGGCTCATTTCCATAGCCTCCCTGACCTCTGCAGGAAACTGATTTTGTGACACCTAGTTAAAGTAAAATGCCGAATACTAGGAAAAAATTCTGAAAAATAATGGACCATGGAACGTGATGATAACATCATAAAATGCTTAAAAGAGGCTAAAATATATATATTTTATATATATAATATATATATATTTTATATATATTATATATATTTTATATATATATATTATATATATATTATATATATTTTATATATATATTATATATATATATATATATACCTCTTTTGCTTCTGAACCAATGTTTACTTCTTTTCTCTATGCTTTTAACAATGATTTCTAAACTCTCAAAAACCGGACAAGCTTCGTCCCGCCTCATCGCAAAGCCAACAGTAAAACTTGCGAAAAGTACCTAAGAATGAGCTCAAAGCAGCTGCTTCTTTCAAAACCTGGTAGAAATGCGCCAGGTTTCTGCCCAGAGCCCTTCCAAACGGCAGCTCTTAGCCACTGCTTGCTGGCTTCTGAAACCCGCCTGCGTCTGGGTGTGGGTATCCTTACTTCCACCACACTGTAGCTCGTTGAGGGCAGAGGAGACACCCTGCTCATCTGCAGACCCCCAGCACAGCACAGGACACCAAGCAGAGTCTCAGGAAACCAGCAGGGATGGGCTGAGGATGACAGGGAAGCACGGCTCCTGGGTGCCAAGGCTCCCGTTCAAATCCCAACCCTGCCGCTTTTCGGTTGTGTTAGCTTCCTTCTCATCTCTCGCCCTGCTCTTCTATGCAGTGTCTGTAACAGCAGACACCAGCTGTGGCCAAGGATCGCTGCGAGTGTTCAACAAGCTACTGCGTGCTGTGCACACAGCACAGGGACCGGGAGAGCCAAAGCTCGGTAAGCAAGAGCCACTGTGATACCAGTGTTATTCTTACTGAAAGAGCCACAGAGGGAAAGAAAAAGAGGGCGTGATGTCCAGGGAACTCACTCCAACTACATCTACCCCTTTCAAAACCCAGAACAACATTTATACATCTCCAATCCTCTAAACAAAGCTGTAGGCTACTCATCAGCTGTATTATTTTTTAATTTCCTGTGAGGCCACAAAACCCTCCACAAGTAAATAGAAGCAGAGAGAACCCCTTAGATGTGCTCTCGCTCCAGCCCCCTCGGTCAGCTGGGGCCCACTCTTGATCCAGTGGTTCCTGCGTATTCTTGCCGGGCACCTGGCCCTGGGTGCCATGCCGGGTTGGGGTGGGGTTGGGGGGTGGGGGCCAGGTACAGGGGAGTGCTGGGAGGTCACATACAGCCTGCTTTCCAAAGACTGACCCTGCCCAGAGCCCAACTTACAGCATTCGATGGGGTTCGATGCGGTCTGCAAGGAGACGATCCGTCCACTGGACTCCGGAATGTGCACCCGGAAAACCAGCCTGACCCGTGTGTTCTTCCTGCCGATGTCCGTCTCGCCTTTGCGCAGCTCAATGTCCGCATTCCTCAGCTTCAGGATGCCCGCGCAGTCGATGCTGCCAGAAGGTTGAAAACCCCATTTAAAAGGACCATCTTGGCCAGCAGGAAGGGTCAACCCGCAAAACCACCTTCGTCAGTTACGCAAAATAATTCTACAGCCAGACACAGGAAGAAACTGCAATACACTGATAAGAAGTCCAGCCAGGGATTTATGCCCGGGGGTGGGGGTTGGGGGGGGAACACACTCATGAGGTAATTAGGGAAATCCCAGTGGAAATCACTTCTCCCGGGAGATTTTTTTTCATGCCAACTTTGCGACTCTCAAAGTATCGGAAAAACTCAGATACACAACTGGCGAAAATTGCTTCTCAACTATTTGAGAGGTAAGAGTAGTGTCCCAACCTTAACATTTTGAATTTGATAAATACACTGTGGTCACATAAGAATGCACTCTTCTTCTTAGGATATGCACACGGAAGGATTTAAAAAGTCCAAAGGCATGATTTCTGCAACTCTCAAACAGTTGAGGAAAAATGGGGAGGACAATAAAGCAATGTGAAAACTGTTAACAATTGGCGAATCTGAGTGAACAGTATACAGGCGGTCTTTGTATGATTCTTAAAGTTTTTCTGTAAATTTGAGGCTTGTTTGTTTTTTTAAATAAAAAGTTCTTTTTTAATTCCAACACATGGGTGCAATAATTCCCAAATTTTAGCCACATGCAAATTACTTGTTGAGTTTTGACCACGCTGCATCATTACTTAATAATCTCCTTGAAGTCAAATAAATTTTTAAAATGTAAATGCATTTAGTCTCATCCCAACCAACATAACCCAACAGTGTGTGAGTGACTGTCCTCCCAATTCACATGAAAAATATCTAGGGAAAGAACTGTTCAGATAGAAACTTTTAAAACAGTAATCTCTCCGGGTCCATCACAGGCAGGAACCACCATCCACGGCCACGTCCACCAACTCCACAGAGTCCCCTCTCCTGAATCCCTGCCACGTGGCCCTACGGAACCCCCCTGAAGCCCCGCTGCCCTCAGCCCCAGGTCTTACGTCGCCCTCATGTTGTTTTTTGGCTCCAGTGGAATCTCCAGGACTTTGGTGTTGCCCACGATCTTCTCATAGCTGGTGGTGGTGACGGTTTTTCCCGTGATCCGGTGCACCTGGTAGAAGGCGTGGGGTTTAAGGATCCGCTCATCGGCTGTCCCAATGAAGATCTGCAGCCCCAGGGGCTTGTTTTCCATGTAGCCATGGAGCTGGGGGGAGAGAAAACAAAATTGAATTATTACAGCACCATCGACATGCAGGGTGTGGCGGCCGTGGTCCAACAAACAAAAAGATCAGAGAAACTCCCAGGAAGCAGAAAGAGCACAGGATGGCTGCTTCATCTGGAGGAACAGAGATCTGGAAGCAACCTTGATCACTGTTTCAGTAAATTACAGGGCTCTTCTCTACATTGGAATACTAGGCGGCCATAAAGAAAGAATGCGGTAGATCAGAATTTCATTTATGAAGAAGGAGCCAGACACTGTGCTTAAATGGCAGTTGGGGGTCTGGTGTGGGGGGAATGTTGCAGGGGAGTGAGGACAGAAAATAATCAGAAGAGATAAACCAGAGCTCTTGACGATGGTTGTCTGGGAAGACCAGAAGAAGGAACGTTCACTTTTTACATGCCCCTATTGCAATTAACAAGTTTGAATTTGTAACTTAAAAAGATAACAAGCAAGGCAAAAGTACCATTCATCTGAGTCGAACGAAAATGAAAATGCCATCCTATCTACAACTAAGTCCCACTCCCAGTAGCTTTCCTCTCCTCCTTTCTTTTCATCCCATCTAACAGATAATATATTTCCTCAATTCCTTTTGTTTGGGTCCTTCCCCCACACCTCCACTATCACCTCTTTGAGGGCAGGTATGTATGTTTCTCCAACTTGCCACAAAGTCGCCGGCACCGAATAATGCTGGGTGTGCGGCAGACATCCCAGCATCTATTTGCTGAATGAATTAATAAAAGTATCCAGAAGAAAAAATGAGCAGGAGATTTGAACAGGCAATTCAGAGAAAAACAAATAGCTATTGGCATAGAAAAGATGTTCAACGTGACTTGTAAACAGGAAAATACAAGTTAAACCATCATGACAGGCCATTTTTCACCCTTACATTGGCACACATGCAGATATTTGATTATATCAAGTGTTTTGCAGACTGTGGGCTCACAGGTACTGTCATGCAGCTGACAGGAACAAAAACTGGTATAATTAAAGAGTATTAGAGTAACAGCTACTAAAATTTAAACATACATACTCCCCATTACCCAGTAATTTCATTTCTCAGTATGTACCTAGCAGAAATATTGTGCATACGGGAGATATGCACAAACATGTTTACTAAAAAAAAAAAAAATGGAACAATAAATAATTAGTTATATCAATAAGCTTATTATGAGCAGTGTAAGACATCCAGGCTATGAAAGACTGCAGCAATTAAAAAATAATAATAACTTAGAGGTCTCTGGACTGATCCAGAAAGAGTTAAGACATACTGTTGGAAGAGAAAAGCAATCTGTAGAAAAATATGGGTAGTGGTGCTACAACTTACTTTTAAAATGCTGAATGTTTTCAATCCACCCATTTATATAAATGTAAATGCACCAGGAAAAGATGTAGAAGGATGCACTCCAAACTGACCACACCATGATCACTTCTAGGGATGGAGGAGGAGATCTGTATTGAGAATGTTGGTCAGAGGACTTTAAATTTATTCACAATGTTAAAGGAAGAATATATTTCTGGAAACTTGTGAAAATTAACATGGGTTTTGAAAAATACATGAAAGAAAAAAAGCATATCGAGCTGAGCGTTTGAAGATGGGTTCCTGTCTTGCTCCTCCCCCAGCTGAGAAACACTGGGAAAATCATTTAACCCTTCTCTTCAGATGGAGGGGCACTACGACAGATTACAACTGAGATCCCACCCTTCCATAACGTTCTACAAAATTTCGGTAGGGTCTCCAGTCAACTGCCAAAAAACAAAGGTCCAATGGATGATTACACACGGTCTAGAACTGTGCTGTCCAGTATCAAAATTAAACAAAGTTGAAAATTCATTTCCTCAGTTGCACTAGTCACATGTCAATTGGTCAATAGCCACAAATAGCTAGTGGCCACAGTAGTGGACAGCGCAGATACAGAACACTGCCATCATCGAGAAAAGTTCTATTAGACAACGCTGGTCTAGAAAGGCAGAGTTCTCTCATACCCGTCTAAAAACTATACAGAGACGAGCTGGAAATGGGGCAGAGTCAGATGACAACCTTTTCCGTAATTTGCTAGGCTGACACCCATGACAGGTACCTATGTGTCTGATACACACCCAAGAGGTACCCTAGGGCAAAGACGGAAACCCAAGTTGGAGCCTCTTATCTTTCTCCTCCATGCAAATTGAAGAACAGGGCACTTTTCTCAGTGGCAAAAATCAAAGGAAGGAGGACAGTGTTAAGAAGAGATTTTGTTTTTGCTTCACGTTTGGAGCCAAGATAAATATATTTTCTCATCTTGCCTCCTGGATTTATCAGGAAGTGGTAAGTACAGCATCACATATGGAGAAGAAAGTAGGTAGACAGATAGCTCCGCAATGGACTGAGGTTCCTTCCTCCTCTAATGACAGAAGAGCGGAAATTGCAGGCAGAATGTATTCATGGTAAAAACCCAGGGGGACACCTGCAGATAAAATCCGTCATGTCCCCACAGCTCCAACCTGAACCCAGCTACCTCCGTCCCCCACAACCCCCGCGCTGGCACACGTAGTCTGAGCTACCATTTGCCTCTCTCTGGAGTGACCACCACTGCCCACTAACTAGCCTCTAACTCTTCTTTCACAGAACAACCCAAAGATCTTTAAAAAATGCAAATCAGGCCAAGATGCTCCCCGGCTTACAAAGCCTCCAAAGGCTTCCTGTGGCCTTAGAGTAAAATTGAAACGTGGTGCCATGGTCTGCGAGGCTTCCAAGAGCCCAGCCTCTGCCCTTCTCTCCCTCCGCCCCATTAGGCTCCTGCCAACACCAGCCATCCTCCTGTTCCTCACGCGCGTCAAGCACTGCATGACCTCAGGGCCTTTGCACGGCCATCTTCTCAGCCCGGAATTCTCTCCAACCAATATATTTAGTTCTCAGGTCTCCAGGTCTTTCTGGAAACACATTATTTATATACACCCAGGGCCAGAGCCAGCTCTTTCAACCTTGCAAGAGCCAACTGTTAAATTTTTAGGAATTTTAAGAGCCAGTTGACATCATTTGGATAGCTTGAAATCAGCCACGGTAGAATATTTACAACCACGCAAATGCTATAAATCCGGCTCGTTCCCCCTCCCCAGAACTGGATATCAAGCATTCACTAGCATGCCCCAGAGTAGTTGCTTCATTACCATCTGAAATGTTCTTGTTAGTTATTTGCTTAGTACCTCTCTCAATCACCTGAACACGAGGGCCATGGTAGCAGGAACCTTGCTTACACGGTTTCCTGTGATCAATATACACCTTGCACGGTGACTGCCGCCACCACCAACGCAGCGGCTACTTCCCTCACGCCAGGCACTGCACTCAATGTTTCACCAGTATCCCAACAACTCTAGGCAGGGCGGGCCCATTTTACAGGTTAGAGAACTGAGGCTCGCAAAGGTCAGGCGACTCGTCTCAGTCCATACTGTTTGTAAGAGGGCAGAGCCAGGATGTGAACACCGGGCCTTCGGGCTCTGAGCTCACACTTTACCCAACACACCCTCCATGTCCCCAGCATCTCCTCTGGGTTCCTGCTCTCTGGTCTACGACTACAGGTCAGAAGGTGCCGATCGGGCCCTCAAAGGAAACGTGAGCAGTGCCCAATTACAAGATCAAGGGTGTCCTTCCTGCTGAAGGAGAGAGAGGAAAAGGGAGATGGAGAAAGGAAACAGACCACAGCAGCCGAAACAAACAATGTTGCCCCTTGAGAGGGATACCCTCTCCTTTAAGAAGGACCACTCTGGGTTCCAGAGCAGCCCCTGGTTGAGCTGAACTGGCCGGTACGAGGGGACCAGGTGGAAGCCGCTTCACATTGGTGAGAGTCCCCTCCCCTGGCAACATGAGAGAGGCAGGAGACAACAGAAAGAACGTACTTCCCATGTGGTCAGATCTACATGAATCTGTGTGAGTCCTGGCTCTGTTTCTTAACAGCTGTGAGTCTTTGGAGTAGGGACCCCACCCCTCTGAGTTTCCATTTGCTCATATAAAATGGGGGCATCACCTCCCACACCCCGGGGATCTTTTGAAGATGAAGTAAGACAACCTGTGAAGGGCCCCAAAGCACAACACCCAGTAGGTGCCCATGAAACGAGAATTTTCCTTGTCATCAGAGGATGATGCAAATCAATACAAGGAGGTGGTATTACAGAACAGAATGGGAAGGTGACAAATAAATACGAAAGTCCCACCGAGTGAAAAACAACCCGAAACATCCTCGTGTGTGGCGAAAGCCAGGCACGAACTCCACTCTTCACTGTGGGCTCATCAGACACTGACGTGGCGTGAAGAGACCGTGCCATCTGGCAAATAAAAAACAGTTCCCTGCCACCCTCCATCTCTCCTGCCCGAGAAAGTGCTAGAAGGTGCCCAGGCCCTGATGGCTCAGCGTGCTTATTCTGGAAGAGCCTCCAGCTCTCTGAAGGTTTGGTACAAAGGGCACAGAGCTATTGCTTCTCAAAAAAAAATGAGTGATCTGGGTCTTACAAATACAACTTGATGTCTTGGGATGGTGAGGTCCCAAGACCTTGGGGAGACGCCCTGTTGTCTCCATTCAAGGGAGACCTTGGTCACAGGACCTCTCTCCAGTCTTCCTCAAAGGTCAGGTCTTCTCAAGGGCACAGGCAAGCAGGGTTACCTTCCAGCTCCTTGACCCACAGGCTCAAGGTCAGCTGGTCTCCAAAGCAAAAGAGGCTCCACTTCCTGCAGCCACAGTGAGAGGGAAAGTTTTCCACTTCTTGTAACCTCCCAGGCTGTGGACAAGGTTCCCGGAAGTCGGGGGTTTCTGGTGCACCTCGTGAGGGCTGACGCCAGGGGAGGGAGGGACGGAGCTGATTTACTCTAACCAGCAGTGCTCGGCGGGGAAGCAGGGCTAGCGGCCCCTTTTCTGGGTGAGAAAGCTGAGGCTCCAGCTTTTCACCTTTTCTGGGAAGGATGACGTGCCCTGCTTGTGACCCTACAGCTTGAAAGCCATCACGTGGGACCCCAGGGATGAGGGGACAGTTGCTTCCTCTGTGTCACAGCTGACCCTGACTCAGAAAAAGGCCCGCTCTCGCAAGTCGGGGCTGCGTGTGATAAGGCAGGTCCGCTCCTCCAGCTCAGCAAGAGCGACCCGGCGGCGAACATCTCGGGGACCCACAGGGTCACGGAGAGAGCGCGTCAGCCCCACCCACCCCGAACGTCAAGCTCTGCCCGCTCTTATCCTGATGCACAGATGGAAAGGGCATCGGTATTTGTGGATTCTTGCCCTGCCTTGGTCTTGCTACAAAGGTTGATGAGGGTTCATTTGTGGCAGGAAAAAGGAGACAATGCAAAAATACAGAAATTACAAAGAAAATCCTCCCTCAAAATAAGTATTTTAGTGTATGCCTTTCCAGATTTTTCTTCTAGGCACATGATAAACATATTTGGGATTCTATCTGACATACTGTTTCCACTTAACAAAACAGTATGACCACTTCCTCTTGCCATTAGGTCTTGTTTTATGAGACAATCTCAAATGACAGCCTAGTATTTCCCAGCACTTGGACTGGCAGGAGGTGAGAGAGGTGCCCCCGGGTGCATGATTTAAGGAGGCACTGGCTCCCAGGGTCATGCCAATACAAGGTGGGCACCTGAGAGCAAGTGCTGCCTTAAATTTTGCCCCCTCCTCTCTCCCCTACCTCCCCACCACCACTGCACCTCACCTGGCTCTCCAGGTCCTGGTCCTGATGGCTTCACCCTATGTATGGACCAGAGTTTTAATTTACCCCTACGGTTGGGCATTTAGGTTGTTTCAAACTTCCCCCATGCAAGGAGAACTCTTGTAAATGAATCTTCCTTGAAAACAATTTCTCTATCAACTCTGCTTAGAGCTTTTTAAACACTCTCAGATGGACGGGGCTGCCACCAAATCCAAAAATGTGGGACTGATTTTCAAAATGGCAACCGGCCAAAGAAACTGTTTCGAATTTTACTAAAATCAAACTTTAACAATGTTAAGTAGCATTTTTTTGTTGAATTTGGAATATTAGGAAATTGGTATCATCCTCAAAGATTTCACTCTGAAAGAACAGAAAAGCCCGTGGGCGTGTTTTATTGCAGTTCCTCATTGCCACATAGCACGTGGAGAGACGGTTTGGATAGACACACATGGGTCCCAGATTCGGTCTGTAGTTTTGGATGTCAAAGTCACAGAACATACCTGCCACCCCAACCCCATGCCCACCCCTCACATAGGTGTGCATGTGCGCACACGCATGTACCAGGGAAATCCGTTCATCATTCTCCTCTCATCTCAGTCATCCCAACAAGCCTTACCTGCCCCACTAATGAGCATGTGTTTCAACTTCACTGAAAATTCTAATTCTCGACAGCTCCTGCTGCCGTGTCGCCATATTGGGTCCATCTCAAAGCCCCGTCAATTCTATTTCCTAAAGGCTACTCTCTTCTCCTCCAACACTTCTTCCTTCCTCAAAGCAGCTGCCCAAGCTACCACTGCTTCTCTCTGCAAGAGTTTCCCTGTATCCCTCTAGTCCTCACTCACCATTTTCCACCCTGGACCAGAATGACCCTCAAATTCATCTGACCATCAATCAGTCACTCCCAGCTCCCATTGGCTCAAAGGCTCTGCGTGACCTGGCCCTGCCCCAAATCACGCCCCTACCCCCTTTTCCACATTCTTCCCTGTGTCTGGTTTTTTCAGGAACGGCCCTCTGCCTCCCCCGCCTCTCCCTCCTTTATCCTCATTAATTCCTAGTTATACTGAAGAGCGTGGCTCAAATATTATTTCACAAGAAAATCTTTCCTTGCTTCCCAGATGAGGCGGCGCCTCCCAGTACGAGTCTGCTTTGTTGTGTTCATCGTAACTGCAAGATATAATTAGTTACCCAATTAGTCGTTGCATGTCTGCCTTTCCATTCTGTTACAGTTCTACTGAATTCTTCTACTGCCTTTAGACTCAGAGACACAAGGCTGCCCACCAAGCAAGCAGCAGAGCAGAGCTTCCAAGCCAGGTCTCGGTGCAGGAGGAATGCCCCCTTCCTCTGCTCTGGGGGACTCACGCAAAAGGCCACATGGGTGCCACCCAGGCAAAACTTGACCTGGCTGAAATATGGAACGTAAGAGCAGAGTCTGCAGAAATCGGGAATGCCCAAACCTGTGGTAGGCAATCTTGCAGTTATCTTTCAAATTTACAAATGTGCACTCCCTTTGATGTTGTAACCCCACTACAAGGGAGTGGGTTACTTTATGGATGTCCTGGCAGATGTGCAGAAAAACTAAGGACAAGGCTATTCAGTGTAGCACTCCTCAAAAGAGCAAAAGGTTGGAAACAAGCTAAAGGCCCATCGAGAGAGTACTGGTTAAGCCCTGGCCAGGTGGCTCCATTGGTTGGAGCATCACCCTGTACACCGAAAGGTTCCTGGTTTGATTCCTGGTCAGGGCACATGCCTAGGTTGCAGGTTTGATACCTGGCTGGGGTACATATGGGAGGTAGCCAATGTTTCTCTCTCACATCCATGTTTCCTCTTCCCTTTCTCTCTCTCTCTACCCTTCATCCCCCGCCCCTTCCTTCCTCTGTCTCTAAAATCAATAAAACATATATTTGGGTGAGGATTTAAAAAAAATGCTGGTTAAGTAACTAGTGGTATATTATGGAATATAATGCTATCATAAAAAAGAATGAATATGCTAGGGGCCAGCATGACAGTTAAAATGAACGGCACCCCCTGGAGGTGTGCAGTGCAAAATGTGGGAAAACATATGGGACACCGCAAGGAAGCCTTTTGTATACTGACACAGAATAATCTCCAAAATATACCTTAACAATGAGAACAAATGTATCTATTTGTGTTAAGGTGGGGGGGTGTCTGTCCGTCTGTCTGTCTGTGTCTCTAGCCAAAACAAAACCCGAAAGTAGAAATCGGGCCCTATTTAAAACGGCCCC